>ML976084.1:84573-128404 GCA_010015635.1 Clathrospora elynae | reverse complement strand
TGATAAAGGCAAGTGTTGCTGCAATGCCTTGTTTGGTGTGGAGAAGCAATGGAAGTATAAGATGTGCATTGCTGAGGTCATGCTGGAGGATTTTGCGGTCTGCCTTTAGCCACTTGCAGCTGAGGAGGAGGTGTTCTGGTGTCTATTTGGCGCCACAGCTACAGAGAGGACTGTCTGCTTTGCCTATCCAGAAAAGCTATGCTTTGTTATATCCATGGCCAATCTTCAACTGGTAGAAGGTACTGGAAATCTCCCTCCTGGTTCCTAAGGGGACACTCAACTTCTTGCGGATCTTCCACTTGTATTTGGCAGCATAGGTGTTGGGGTTCTTGTAGATGGCTAGAGGGGTGTAGTTGCTGAGAGTCTGCTGCCACTCCTTTGTGGCCAGGTTCTTGATCTTGATACCAGTCATGGCAAGGCTGGTGGTGTTGGAGGATGGCCTCTTCAAGGCTCCTCTCTTGGCTAGGCTGTCTGCTCTCTCATTGCCCGCCACATCCTTGTGTCCTGGGACCCAGTGAATGGAAATGCTGGCACCCTTTCTGTTTACCTGGTTGGCTGCTTTGATGCACCGGAGTAGCCATGCCTGTCCTGGTTTGTCTGAGGGGGTCTGGAGTCTGTAGATTGCAGCCTGGTTGTCTGCATGTACTCAGATTTCCTGGGAGGGTGTGGCCACAGTAGCTGCATATTCAAATCCTTGGGTGATGCCTTCTAGCTCCCCATTGTAGTCAATCTGGCCCATGCCTATGTTGAGGGTATCCCAGTATACCTCCCTTGCACCCTTTGCATAGTCAAAGGCAGCTAGGCCAACTCTAATCCCTCTGCCTTCTTTAACAGAAGAAGCATCTGAATAGATAGCCAGCAGGCTGTCTCCTAGCCTAGTGTCCATGTAGATGGTGTAGGCTTATGCTTCCTTATCCTTGGATAACTTAGAAAGGACTGTCCTGTAAGGGGTTTGCTTTTGCCATGGACGGAAGGAGTGAGGGATGAGTTGCTCTTCTGGAGTAGAGAGGGTGGCTTGGATAGATTGGACAATTCTTTGCAGTTGCCTTAGAGGACCTTTCTGCATTTGGCAGTTGTAGTGGCTATGGTCTGAGTCTGAGTCTGAGTCTGAGTCTGAGATAGAGCCAGAGTTAGTATAGAATGTGGGCTCTAGTTGTCAGGTGCTTTGCAGGCAGAACCTATTTGCATCTAGAGCATATTCTAGCGCATTAGTCTTGAATTATTGTTTAAGGGACATTATAGACTGCTGGAGTGTGTCTTTTGCTTTGAATTTGCTTAGAATTAATATCAGAGATAGCAATAAGTATATCCTCTTCAGTATAAGTATTTTGTACATTGTGTTGTTGAGACATTATGTGTTGTCGCTGCGCAGACGTTTTGGTGGGTTAAGGTGGCCGGCATACTTGGGAAACGCGTTACTTGAAAGCTCTTGATTTTCTTCGATTTTCTTAGCAAAATCCGCGCATCACGCGAATCCGCGCGAACCAACACGGTACAATCCACAAATGTCGACATTTGTTACCGACAAGTATGTGTGTCTGTGTCTGGGCATCTGTGTGTGGGCCTCCTGAAATTCAGGCAATCGGAACATAACGAATTACCCAGAGATCTAGAAGGCCCCCTTGTCAGCATATATATGTGATGATACATGCAGGAGCAACAGAACGCGGAAGCGGAAGCGCAAGCGTGGTAGTAGACACCCAATTGATGCGCACCGATGAAGTTTTTGTCTTTTTCGTAAATCGCCTGAGCTTGCGCGTTTGGATCTGGTGTGACAAGGGGCGCAGGATCAGAGGGTTTGCTTTTTTCGATGGCATGAGTTACGGTGCCGCTGTTTTTAGTGGGCGAGGGGGCGGGCGGGCGGGCGGACGGGCGGGCGAGCGGTAAGGGGCTATATACTATATGAAGATTCCATGTCCTAATACCTGTGTACGTGCAATGCCGCCTGGGTCAATGTGCGGGTGTATGTGTGTGGGTTGGAACAAGCTCACAAAAGCACATTGTCGAGATGTTTTCTTAGCAGAACCACTAGAAGTTTTACATACCTACGTGAGAGAATGCGACAACCTGCCCGCTTTATCAGAGAGTCCCTTACACCAGCATACAACAAAATGCTACAAACAACATGCAAGCTCGCCCGTTCGAGTCATGTTGGTCATGTCGACAGCTTTATCTCCTTCTTTGCCCACCACCACCCCGGGATCCCAGTCTTAGGTACTCCGGATTACGATCCCGTTTCATGCTTATGGCGATGAGAGGCGCGCTAGCGGTTCCATGTGGGTGGCCTCTCCGAACGCATTGCATCGGATCTTGCCGTGACATGCCTTGTAACCAGGGCTACGTGATCTTATCTGTGGGGCGGCTGGTGGGATGGTCCTCACCGACCTTTTCTCTCATAGGTGGGTATCTGCTTTGACAAGGAAGACTTTGTTGGCTCAACACTTGTGCTGTTCGCGCCTGAGCTCGTTAAAGTTGCCTGCATGCCACTGTTTACGAAGGAATGGAACGGGAGGTTTGGGGAAGTGACGAGGTAGCTTTTGTAGACGTTGGCAAGCAGTAGATATACTTGATTGCGATTTCCCAAGCTCAATAAATGGACCATGAGATGGATGATCAAGCAATGTGTCCACTAATCACTGGGACAGCTAGTGTCAACCTGTTACCCGAGCCCATGATTCCGTGCCCTCGTATGGCCCAGTCCTTCTCGAGTGCAGACCACTGCAGTCCTGATCCCACTCCTGCACCTGATCCGATCGGAAGCCGGTAGCCGCCTCAACACTTGCCCTGATACATCACTCTAGTCATCTCGCGTTCCGCGCCACACAAGACCCCCTTGCACGCGATACTGCATTTTAGCAAGATCCCTTTGTCGTAACGTAATCCACCACCGAGCTGCGCAACCCATAAATCACGAAAACTGCGTTCTCATATCTCAACAACAACTTGATACTAAATACCAGAAACAACACATATAGGCCCCTATGCTGAGTTAGAGATACTTGTCTCACTTTCAAGGTAATTTATCGGGCATTTCTAGAGATGTAGCTATTTGGCTCATGATTGGGGGCTAAAACTTGACATCTCAACAACGACTCGGCTTTTTGCTACAACCCCTTAATAGGGGTCTTTAGAGTTTATTACCGAATTGTTGTTGAGATATGAGAACGCAGTTTTCGTGATTTATGGGTTGCGCAGCTCGGTGGTGGATTACGTTAACCACTACTGGGAGGTACCGCCCAGGAAGCTCGGTATCGGATCGTCAGATCATGCACCTCTCTCTCGATCGAGTTAGTGTAGGCTAATCTACCCTATTGCGGTCGGGCATATACAAGGGGGCATGAAGCAGGGGTATTCAAAAACTACACTCGCCTAAGCTTGTTAAAGCTGCTCGCTACTCTTTAGTGTTGTACTTTATTTACACTAAGTGCGAGGTTTTGAGAACTATGTTTTATAAGATAACTAGTCTTTGATGCGATCTAGAGGCTAAGTAGGGTTATTCTACTGTAGTAGCAGAACTAGATAAGTTGTTAAGGATAAGTGCATCTTCGTAACTTACACTTAATTACAGTCTAGCAGTTAGCATTAAATGCTTAAAGCGCCTCTGCTTAGTTACAAATATTTCTATCCTACACCTTTATAATACATATAATAGCTTCTCTTATAAGTAACTACATCTCCTAAGATCCTCTTAATGCCGCCGCTTTAGGCTAGATTAACGCGCTTTCTTAGTTCTTTAACCCTGCATTGCCTAAGGCAAAAGTTAGTGCTGCGGATTTTATTATAATTATATTATCTTGCCAAGGTGCAGGGTAACAGTCGCTTGAAGTAGACTAGCCTATGTTAGTAGTTTATTACGTTAAGGTTTACTTTGTAGTTTACTTTAGTAGGTAAAAACTACAATGCACAGTACATGTAATAGGAAAAGCTAGGTTAGGGCTTGCTAGGTTAGGGCTTCTGTCATTATAGCCCCCACTCGCCGTAGCCTGTATGCCTATCTTCCACGCTAAGTCGACTAGTGTGTAGTCGGCGATAGACCAGCACATGGTTTGAGTGCATTAGATCTGGCGCCTGATCGCAGGAATTTACAAGATCTGTAGGTAAATGTGTCAGACTTGGATTCGAGTTTTGGTAGGGAAGCTGACTCGTCCCAGACTTCTACCGCGGAGAAACCAAAGTTTGGCTGTGATTCCGAGTCTTGATAACGTTTTGCTCCTGCTTTCACTGAGTGGCAAATTAGTAGGTACATACTGCATCCGTTCGCAGCGCTGGGTAAGTTGCAGGAACTTTTCCTTCTCGTTGGAAGCGAAGTAGCCCGAAGTAACGGGCAGGGACCGCAGTGTGGTAGGTATTGTCAAGGGGGCGTAACAAGTTTGTACGCGCCTTGTCCATATGTTGTAGACACGCCTCATCGTTTGAGGCAACTGTTCTCGTGTTCATACGTGCTGGACCGTGGCAAACTCCAGATCCCCTAACTCAGCTTTGTCACTCATGATTGATTGGGGATTCGGTGAAGGGGTTAGGACATGGCCGCCGGAGCAGGTAGCATCATCTTTGCTCTTGAACGCTGCTATTGTAATTCTATCCCGAGATAGGAAACATCCCGTGCCGTGGAGCATGTCTCACCGCAATTCAGCCATCTCATTGACCCGAGCCGGGAATCTGAGTTGAACGACTGGTTACTACTTCGTGGTTACTACTTCGTGGTTACTACTTCGTGGTTCAAGAGAAAAGTTTTGCTGAACACTGACGCGCACTGGACGCCGTTGTGGTGGAGTTATGAGATGTCACTATTCGCTCTCATCGATGAAGTACTCGCTCAATTGGAAAGTACAACGGCGTATACGATGCCGTCCAAGCTGAGAAGCACCTAAATGAAGTATGAATGTTTCAAACGGAAGGCTGGAGTGCTTGCCGATACACGGAGTTTCTACTCAATGAAGTAACCGACTTTTGTTTTACGTTTCGCACACGTTCACATTCGTTGTAGTGTCAATTTTCTTGATCTGGCTCGCTTGATGGAAACCAAGGAATTTGCCTCCATACAGTGTTGTTGAATGCGATCTGATCGTGAGCGCAGGGAACATGGATGATGAAACTCAGCAGTGGAGACTGTCGGGCGCATCCGTCTGAACACTGACTCAGATGATGTTCTGCTCTAACCATGACAGGTCTGACAGGGGAAGCTGACGCCTTGGCGCTGGAGGTTGAGAAAATGCATCGTGGGGATTATGCCAATCAACGTAGCAGCAAATGGAGTATACAGATTTTTCCTTCATGATATTTTTAGGTGTGAGGATGTGGTGTTGCGAAGTACTCGACTCTTTTTGTTATTGAGAAGAGTGTAATAGGAAAGCCAGGACGTACCGGTTCCATCCGCCCACATAAGCATAAGTTCGGTCTGCTGTCACCATTTGGAGACTCAACAACGAGATTCGAAATTCCTACGGCGCCTGCATGTGTTTGGGGCTACTATAGGCTCACAAATTCGAATGAGAAGGAGTATCCCAGCTATCTAACACCCCGCACCCATCTGTGTCATTCGCAACTGTCTGGGATCTAGCAGCTGACTCCTGGCCACAAGGCGAATGAAAATCCCGGGAGTCTTGGCCGAGCGTATAGATCCGCAGATGGTATTCGCCAATGTTTAGTGAAGCCTCTCCCTTTTCGGGTACACTGCAGTAGAGATTTGTTGGTGGTTAAACCTTCCAGCCGGAACTGTTGGAGCGCGCAAGCCAACAAAGAGGACATACCCATTTCTAATGAGCTTTCCACACATTCCGTGGCAGTTTCAAACTGAACTTGTCCAGGAGTGAGGTTTTGTCTGAACGCTGGATCATTTTGGCCTTTGTGTTGCGTCGAACGAGATGAGGCAACCGAGAAGACTGGAGTCGAACGAGATGATGGTTGGAGGAAACGAAGGCTTGTTTGGAGTCGGCATTGAGGCGAGGGCGGGGGATTGAATTCACTTCCTGACCGGTATCTTTTAACTCTGGGTTCGCCCGCAATACTACATTCGGCATACAGCGCAAGGCCATATTAACATGCCCCTGCAACTGTCTGGAATTCGGCCGATATCGCCAGAAACACCGCAAGGGTTATTTAGCCATTAATTGGAATACCCGCCACTGCGTAAGCTAGAAATGGTGATACAAAATGTCTTAGTGTTCTCAGACGTGCAGGTACCGCAGCTGAGCACATACGAGCGAATATGACAACGATGCACAGTTGCCTCGTTAAGAAATTGTAATAGTGCCTAGAGGAGCTCACTGCTTTTTTAAAGCGTTTCTTCAACCCCTGCCTGGTCGCTCGCAGGTGATGACCTGCAATAGGTTCTAAAAGGACACAAACATGGCGCTTCCGATCAAAGAGGTCTGGGGCCGTGGCACTGGAACACCGTTGGCACCTCAATGGCTGACAGGCGACGGCGGGAGCAGGGAGGTCGCGCCTTGTATCGCGTTGCCACAGAGATGTCGGCGACGATAAAGCCACAGATGATGAAGTCATAGGTCACAGCAAGTGGCGTTTGGTGCCCACGACAGCATAGTGAGCAGGGAATAAATAAGAGATGGGTTCCTGCACAGCGTTCCGAATGCAGTAGAAAGAGAGGAGGTGAGAGTGGAGAAGAACGCGAAAGATGCGTGGTGTTTGAGTGAGCCCGATGGATTGGTTGGGCGGAGCCGGTGGGATGGGATAGGTATCTGCCGTACATAATGTAATTACGATGAAGCTAAGTCAGAAGCGGATTAGTACAATCACCACGCGACTTGGCTGTCTTTGCAGCTGCTCCCATCTTCATCACAACCCCAACCAGGAAAAGCTCCATCCATCGCCATCACGAGTTATATCTGAGGAATAGGCTGCATTGGCGGGTGAACAGTTGCCCGACGCCTAAGAATGGAATGCTCCACACAGGAAGATTGGATGTCGCCGAGGTGGCGACCCCTACCAGGTACTCGTGTGCGCAGATGAACATCCACCTCCCAATGACAAGCTGGGGGTCCCACGAGCTAACTTGTAGGAATTATCTGGGCGGCGCCGCCTCAATTACCTAAGGTGCAACCCTGAGTGAGGCGTTCAATTCCTGAGCGGCCCATGTATGGGGCTTTTCCTAATCCATGTGAGATTGGCGAGTGGGCTTGTCCTGCGGGCCTCATGCCTCGGGAGCTCTCCGCGACGGCTGCCGTCGATGATCAGACACAATAGCGCGTTTTTCGCCCACGTGTGTCTATTCTGAAGAATGCGAGTCGTCCTGTGAACACGAGTACGAGAACGCGCTACAAAATTGCGAGTCCATTCAGGGCAAGCCAATGTGAGATCCTCGTCAGGGCTCTAGCATGCCCTTAGTGGGTCCAGAGGTCTTCATTCGTTATTGAAAGGCTCTCGTACGGCTTGCTGTGAGTAAATCGAGGAACGCTCAAGCAACTTGATTTCACAATAGTGATGGTGTACATATTTTGGGACCCCATTCGTCACTTTCCGAGACTACTGGTGGTATTGCTTTCAATGGGTAGGACAGACAAGCTTCTATGGCCGTCGATGTATCGCCCAATAGAGTGTGGCTTAGGCGTCTGTCTGGACCCCCACACCTTCGTGCACATGAGACCAGCCATGCCCGTCCGTTCACACTTAGAACGAGACCCGGCTCCGCCTTCAGACTGCATCCCTGTACCGCTGTACCCCCAATCGACGACTCTGCAGATGGGTCACCCTCCCCTGTTTTCTCGAGGCTTTCACTAAAACACTTCATGCCGAGCAACACCTGTGCCTACACCAATCGATCCTTGACTGCATGCGAGAACGAGATCCCCTGTCCTTCCTGCTGCATCAGTATCGGGCTCGATCATCGAGTTCCTTCCCTGTTCCTAGGCCTTTCGGCGTGCTCCACAACAACCGCCATCCTTGCCTTGTCGCGGGATGTTAAGAGTAATGTACGAGTCGGCTCATATCTATGTAAACCCCCATACGCTGCCCCAACCACGGACAGTATCGGTCGAACGCATCTACACCTCATGACAGCATAGCTCCCGCGCAATCCAATCTGGATCCATATTTTCAGCACATCGTTTTTCTGCGTTCTTGATAGACGTATTCTCTGATAGCTTTCGGCCCAAGCCGCTGTTGCTGCCCATCTCCACAAGCCTCTCTCATCCGCTTCGCCTCTGGAAATATAGCCTCATACACCACTATCAAACCCTTTGCAGAAGCGTCTTCATCTACCATGGCTGTCGTTGCGTCTCACCACGCCAGCTTTTGGCCAGAACGAAGAGAACCGTCCATCCACATTCCTAACATGCATCTCGCCAATATGATGCCTCCTTACGATGCTTCACGGGCAGTCACAAACCCTCCGGTCTCACGAGCCTTCCAACCAACTACAACCCACATGGACATCAGTATGCCCCTCTTTTCGGGTAACGGCCTCACAACCTCGGTCCCGTATCAATCAGGAGTGTTCGCCTTCGATCCGATCTCGAACCCGTACAACATGCAGCAAGCATCGTACTATTCACCGAACATTCCTCACTCCATATCATACGCTGCAGGCCCTGATGTTCAGCCGCTTTCTACCCTACAGAATGCACGGAATGCCTTCAACCCCATGGTGAAGTCCGAGAGTACTTCACCTGTCCAGTCAGACCCGACTTTCAGCGACAGTCCTTATGCGGCCGAGTGTAGGCGATCCAATTCTGAGCCAACGGAAGACAGCAGCATTAACTTCGCCACCGACGTGGATACTCTCATGAGGGCCATTCAAGCCAAGCAGACCGACTCCCCTCAGCCGATAGAGCCCAAGGTACGATACATGATACCCTTATCTGAGCATCTATGTACTCACTTCCAGAACAGGTAGAGGAGATCAAAGTCCACCGGAAATCACGCAAGCGGTATCAATGCACCATTCCCAGCTGCAACAAGAGCTTCTACCAAAAGACGCATCTTGAGATCCATATACGTGCTCATACCGGTGCAAAACCATTCGTAAGTACCCTCTTGGCATAATCCGATGAATGATGCTGACCATGAATAGAACTGCAAGGCTCCGGGATGTGGACAGTTCTTTTCTCAGCTCGGCAACCTCAAAGTCAGTCAGTGCATAGACTCAACTAGGCACGCATGCTGATACTCGCAGACACACGAGAGGCGGCACACTGGGGAACGACCATACAGTTGCGACATATGTGGAAAGACGTTTGCCCAACGGGGCAATGTTCGTGCACACAAGATCGTGCATCAGCAAATCAAGCCGTTCACATGCAAGCTCGATGATTGCGGCAAGCAGTTTACCCAACTGGGCAACCTGAAAGTAAGCTGCATCGCTTATATCTTCTTCGCTAGTTGCTAACAAGCGGCAGTCGCATCAGAACAAGTTTCACGCCGCCACGCTCAGATACCTCACTCAAAAGTTTGCGACCATCAGCTTAGGTGACTGGGTATCACAAGAAGATAAAGAGCTCTGGGAATACTTTGCGTCATTATACAAGAACTCCAACAAAGGCATCAAGGGTCGAGGCAAGGACAGACGAATCTCCGCACTGTCGCCAGCCGCCTCTTCACACCCTTCATCTTACACCGCCATGCCAATGAATTCAATTTCCCGAAGCTATGCAGTATCTTACCACCAGCACAGCAGCGACCGCAGCAGTCGTGGTTCCTCAATTTCATCAGAGACGACCCACAAAGCAAACAATGGCTACGACCTCAATGCTCCAATGCAAAGCGAGTACCACCAGCCTCAAAGTACTGGCTACAACGATATGGTCTTCCCTGAGCGCAGGTTATACTGAGTGTGACTCAAGACCAAATCTGTGAGCACGGGCCGTTAGCCCTGGGATGGGTCATTAGGAGTTTGGGGCATAGCGGCGCTGGCATAGATGTAGATAAACACGGATATCACGGGCGATGGGGTACCTAAGCTAGCGCAGCGAAGGGTATAGTCTTCTATTTTCTCTTTTCAACTTAGCGTCACGGCTCGGAAGTGCAGCATCAGTACTGTTTCTCACGTGTTTTATTCACACTCTTTGCGCTCAGCGCGTATGTTCGTTGTATATCTACACCGTGTACGCTCACTGGTTATAAAAGGCCCAAAGTCTCTTGATTTGTAGCTATATTCATCGCTCGCTGTGTAGTATCAATGTCATCACGATTGAACGACTATTGCTCCACCCGAACATCACTTGCCCATATTTGCAACGCTGCGTGACTCGACCAACATAGCATGTCTTGGCGAAATCCTTGCGTGGTGCAATGCCACTCACCGCTCTATCCGACATGAACGGCTGACGCGTGCACAGCCATTTACGCATACTGACTGCAGCATGGCACTCACACTCGTTCGTCGGGTCCAACTACTTATTACACACCACACCACTCGCCTCAAACTGCGCATAAGATCTCAGTTTGTTGAAGCGAAACGTACCGTCGATCAAACTACAGCGGCGCCGCTTTGCATGTTCAGCCGCCTTCGCGGACACTACCCTTGACTGTGGAATTGATGATGTGACTAAGGTTTGAACTATTGGCATGTGCCACGTACTGCGGGAGAGCTATGCAATGCCTTGGACAGTAGATTGAAGCCATGCCGCTATAGAAGTTTTTGCGCGATGAAAGGGCCGTCTTGCAGACCTTCTTCCGTTCGGCAGCCCGCGCGAACCACGTAAAACCTCAGTGCTTTATCTTGATTTTGAACTGTCTGTTCACCTTTCGCTCAGTCACATACTATTCATACTATCATTTACCAGTATTACTGAAGCTGATAGCGGCTATGCTGGCCTTCTCCTCGCTTTCTCCCTCTGCAGTGCTTCTCCGCGGATTACTTTAGTCAGATAAAGCGTATTAGACAAGCAAAGCTATGCGCATCCCGCGCTCCCGCCGCGATGAGATCGCAGACCAGGTTCCTCCATGCATGCGTCCCAGAAAGGGTGTAGAAATGAAATCGCTTAACAGCCAATTGCAATATTTCGCGCAGCTATTCGCGGGGCTTTGAAGCGCCTACGACGTCCTTCGACAAGCCCAAGGCTTTTAAGCGATCCTGCCGGCGACCAAAGTACCTAATGTCGCCGTCGTACATCCAAACGTAATTCCAAATATTACGTCGATGAAGCGAAGGATTCTTAAAGCCTCACATCCAGCTTCGGTCCTACCTTAACTAGGCAAGGAGGTGTTTGAAGATATGCACACCTGCGTATATCTGAGCAGATTGGTACGATCGGCGTAGTGCTAAACGTCGATCAAGTGTGTCTTTGTAGGTCCAGAGCTCTAACTCGTATGACGTCTATCCGCCTACAATCAACGACATAGGGGGCTTGCTTGGTGAGGCATCTTGGTAGTAAATATTAATCGCTTTGGGTAAGTTCCTTGGACAGGTCTGCTTAGGGATGCGGTGCTGACGGAGGCTGGGGTGGGAGTTGATGGAAAGCGCCGTGGGGTGGCAGAGAAGGGGTGTGTGCTTATCGCACCCAGAGATCAAACCCGAACTTGGGTGAACCTTGGAACGTTACCGAACGATTATGACCCAGGTACGAATATTATCGCAGTGACATTCGCCATGGTCAACGGGTTGTTTCATGACATCGCGCTGGCCTGCGACGTTGCGTAGTCAAGCGACTGAATAGCGTGGGTAGGCATACCGGTATCCGTGCTTGCTCGCGGCACTGTCACTCCTAGCGTACCAGTCGCTGTCTAACTCTCAACTTCATTACTTCGCCTCCGCTCTTCCAACGTCCGCATTCACGCACATGGTACAACCCACGCATCTTGCAAGGTCTTCGTTATTTAGCTACACTTTTCCAGCGCTCCAATCGCGCTCGCAGATAGCCGTAAAACGCCCAAAATCGCTTTGATCACCGATCAAGACGAACAGCCCTCTATCGACACCACGCTCGTGACCTTTGTCAAAGTATAGGCTTCAGTTCAGCTCGCGCATTCCGGATCGCTCGGCTGAAATCCTCCGATTGCAGCTTACCGCCTTATCGGGATCTATCTGTTTGCCCTGTGCTTGCTGAAGACGGTACTCCGAGTCAGTGAACGGTTCATGGATTCAATATCGAAATGCTCAATTTTCGTTGATCAGCGCACTACTTTCGGTGAACAGCAAGGCATATGAGTCAAGCGGCAATGGCTCATGGGGAGACGGGTAAAGAGATGTTCTGACGCAGATGGGCAATAGATGAAAGCGGGTCATGCTGATCCCGAATACGATTTGGCGGCACGAGGCGGCTCTCGCTGTGAAAACCGATAATGTGCTCACTGCAGCCCGCAATGCGCAAATGAGAGCTTTGGATTGAACGACGAGCTGATTGGTCAATTGATTACTCAAGGTATAGCGTCTCAGCATTTCAGATGAAATGCCTTGGAAAGAAGGAGTCATCCCACCACGGGTTCAGACAGTCGTGACTGTTTCAGCGGTTTGGACCACTACCATCATCGTACATCCCGATCCTAGCACCTCCAAGATCCCATCCATACATCTTCTCCTGAGATCTTTGCCGGAACTCTGCATATGCAATGTGTATACCCGTCCCCAGACACCGGAACTATGTCTCTATACATGCGCTGCGAACGTGCGGTCTGAAACAAATGTTGTAGTCACACGGCGTTGACCCTTTCGCTAAATTTGGGCAGCCTTCCATCCCGGATCGAATCGCAGATGCCGCCTGCAATATCGCTCTGCAGTGCTCCCCGGAGAATTTCAAAGGCAATGCAGGGCTTGTATGGCGGCGGAATACCTCTGCTGCATACTCGTTGCAGCTTTCCAAACATGAGGCGTAAACGCTATGAAAACTAAACAGGCTTGTGTAAAGTAATAAGCTGCAAAACGTGCATCGTCGTCGTCACGACTAGGGAACACAGGACCGTAGTTTGGGTACTCGCCATGTACGACCAGGCCTTCACCCCTCGGCACACTCCGTACTGTCTAATGCATGTCTCAACCTCACGGTCAAGCTTCCACCTCTTCCTGTCAGATTTCAGGCACAATAACTATCACGCGAACATAGTGGAACCCGTCAACTTCCTTGGGTCCAGCGATATCCTTTTCGAGATCGCCATACATGTGTGCGACTGCTTCAACCGTCATGTCGGGCTCCCAATATATAGCTCGCTAAGATGCAGCATCTGATGACAAGACGAGGATAACCAGGTCATAAATGTCAATGCATGCTGCAACTACTTCCCTTTGTCCATGGTAACACAGTCTCGTGGGCGCAACGACCCTGGCCCTCGGCTCTCCAAGCTTTCATGGAGGACATTATACTTTCGGACATGTCCCTCTTCATGCACATTATCCTGTATTTCAAACTGGAGAGTACCCGTCTCATTTCTATCTCCCTTCTCTAATCTTACATAATGCGCGACCCGTTTTAGCCGTCCTGCTTTTTGGTTAATGACCATTCCACTCCCGAACAGTCATCGCCAATATTTGCACAACGGGAATGCCTTCTGTGACCTCCAGTCCAGCCTCCCTGCATGGTGCCCCTTGTTCGGCCAAAACACTCGCAGTCGTACAGTTCTTGCTATCCGTCCCGAAATGGGCTTCTCGGGTATCAGAGGAGCATGAGAATCTCGGGAGCCGGGGCGCCCTGTATGCATATGCCGCCGCAGGTTCCCGAGAAGGCACGTTGCGTGTGGCAGTGGGCTTTCCGAAGATCATGGGAGCTAGGGCGCCATGTTCTTGAACGGATACGTGCATGTAATGCAGGGAGCCGCTGATTGGGCATCTTGCATACAGACCCAACTGCGGAGCTGGACGCATCGAACAGGACATAAATGGAGGGCGATATTGAATTTGGCGAGGATATGAGTATTACAAGCGCGTAGGGTATGGAAATGGCGTGATTTTGGCATGTATCACGAAGAAAGAGATGAATGACTGACCCACAATTTGAATGCACAAAGTTGAACGAATAACACAACACAGCATGCATACAGCACCACTTCTACGGCTTCTTGAAATCCGTGCTGCACGTTTGGACTACTCTTTCTCTTTTACGGAACGGCCGTCAAGACTGTCCGAGAACGTCTGCCAACCTTCAGTCCTGTCACATCATCTCTGGTCACAGTCTTGTTCGCTTGCTCTACGCAGAGGCCAAACGTGGCGGAGAGATCTATAACTTCACCCCGAACCGTTTCCTGATATCGAACAGATTAGAAAAGCATGAGCGTTGACGTTGGCTTAAAACAACATTTTTTTGAAGTTCAATCATACATTGTCCTCGTATCGTCGTGAACAGCTGGGAATATGCCTGGACGAGTATTGCAAAAAAGCACTGCTTATAGTCCAATATTCCTACCCCTGGCGATCAGTACCTGTAAAATCCCTTCACAGCCTCTCAAGATATGGTTTCATCGATAGTTCAAGAACTGGCATGCGCCTCCTCCGGGTTGCAGGTCCTTGCCTGTACCAGCCTTTCTAGAGCACGTACTGGAAGCATTGCACGCGTTCCTTGCTGCCATACATTAGCAGATAATTTTCCTCCTCCTGCATTGCGCAGTACTACAGATGTGGCAATTATCAGAGCGTTTAGTACCTGCATCCAGCTTCTCGTGTCCAACCGGTCCCACACTTTGACATCCATGAACCAACAAGCAATCATGCAGCAAATGATAGTCTTCATCATCCTTCTCCCAGATGATGGCCTACTCTAAGGGCCTCATATCATGTGATATGGACAGATTTCAAAGACATACAGCACTTCAACATTGCTGGTTAGCATCAGGAAAACCTAGCGTGCAGTGGCTCTGAGTGGCGCGACATCCCACTACTAGTCCCCGGGTCATAAATTGTTATCGTCAGTCTATGGAATTGTGATATACGTCATTGAGAGCGAACATGTCAGTTTGATTAAGAGATACGGCCTATCGGAGAAAGATAGGTGGACGCGCATTGTATCGCAGGATATTTTACAGTTCATGAGTATGTATAAGTATTCATAGTCACTAAGGTAGCATGTCAGGCAAAGCTTTCCAAAGCAAAGCCTTCGCTTCAGTCGTAGCGAAATTCTATCCTGATTCAAGATTGAGCTAACAGAAGAATACTTCGGACTCAGGATACATCATCCTCCTTCCACTCCAACGCTCATTGCTTCTCATCTAATAGCTCCGCTTTTTACGGAATCTTGCCTCCATGTAAAGATAAATTCGTAACACGCTGATCAAGACCATGCTGAAGTTCTTGATAAAACTTCGCACTGCGCCTATGCTCGTCTCCAGTACCTGGCCGTATTACAAAAACCGCCTGATCCATGTCGAGCCATGTCAGGTAGGGCACTAAGTGCGCACATAAACAAAAAATCTGGGCTGTTTCATCATCCGTGGTATCGTAAGGCCATAGTATAACAAGGTGCATGCTGGAGCTGCGCGGGGGAGGCGATTCGTGATGACTAAGTTCTGCGAGAACGTTCCAGTGCGCACGTTTTATAAGCCAACGGTGGAATGGTTCAAACCGCGCATGTTTCTCGTATAGCCAGTCGCTGGTATACGGTACTTTACACTAGGTAGACCAGGGTCACAGCTTTCAAAGTTTCGATCTACGCTTGAGAGAAATTGGAGCTGGTAGTCTTTGCCCCTACTATATACCCTACGCTCTACTCTTCGAATCATTTCAAAGATGGAAATCCGACTGAGCGCTAGGGTCCAAATACTAGGGGCGACGAAGATGTATGTGTGTGTGTGTGATTCTACGTGCAGCTCTGAGTCCTAGACTATATGGCACGGCTCCATCGCACATCATCAGCAAGTCGACAAACGCCACCAGATTAGATACATGTGCTTCCTCAAAGAAGTTTGGCCCGACACCATGGCATTTGCCACCAAGTAGTCCTCCTGTGCAGTATGTCGTCACAGTCAGCAGACCAGTACTGGCCTAAGGAAAAAGTAAAAAACCCGTCGCTGGTGTCTTAATCCTCTCTGCATAGACACCCGGGGGAGCCGCAATTCTGTCGGTGCACTTCCTCAGAGCCATACCATAGGTATGAACTAGGAATATGTTCCTAGGAAGTTGCCCTTGACGTCCACAGCATCGCAGATGCTGTGTCTTGTCCTCCCGAGGGACAGTGTATGCTCTCCAGTATCCTTCCTCCACCTAGCCGTTACCCCAACGCGATCGCGGCGGCGAAAATTCTCCTTTGTAAGGTGGCAAGGGCCCCAGTCTCGCAGACCTCCAAAAAGGGCCGGTGTACGTTGCCAAAGCGTGCGCGGTATCGTCGGTCGATCGATCGTGTCGGGGTACGTCTCTGCGTTGGCCAGGACCGGAGTCCTGTTTCCAGCCGGCACCGCGAGGAGGTGCAGATTCCGATTTCGCCCGCCGACGAAGATGTATTGTGAGGGTTAATCTCTCGCCTTCGACGCTCCGAAGGGTTTGGCCTGGGCATGAACGGTGTGGCATGTCCTCAGCAGAGCCACATATAGCGAGTTGGTGATAGGCACAATCGTTGAGATTACCTGGGCACCCGGATATTGGGATCAGTGGACAAAATCCTCAAGGATATGATGTCAGTTTATGACTGCGTAGTAAGATTGGTCGCAGAAAGACTCAAAAGCACCAGAAGTGAGCTTACACGGTAATCGCTTGTAGATCATCAAACCCAGCTCCTTACCTTATGGATAAACCCTGGTCTTATAATGACCGGTGAAAACGGTCTTTTTAAGATTGGTGGAGTGATCTATTATAGACCATAATAACGGTCTTTTTAAAACCAAGAAATGGCAATAATGACCGGATTTACGGTCTTTATTGGTGTCTTCTAATTGGCTGAATTTTGACCTGATAAGGAGTGAGTGTTTGGTCACAGCCCTAGCGTGCGAAAGGTTCTTAGGGGCAGAGGTCGTCTACCACCACCACCACCGTGGATTTCAGGATCAGGGCAGCAGAGAAACCGTTCGCTGGTGAAATTTGTCTAAATCGATCAATTATAATGGCAAAAGTCATATTTGTGGAACATTCACTGCTCTGCGTATCAACCGAGTTTTGCTAAGAGTAAAAGTCTGGTATGGAACATGAAAATGAACTAAAAATCCCGATTTTATACTGGTCTATTTTGCCCCTGGCCTCTCTTAGACCGTTTAGTTACTGATCTATTAGAGACCAGCCAAATAACGGTCTTTTTCAGACCAATTAACTGAATACAGTCTACTATAGACCAGGGTTTATCCATAGGGTTAGGTAGGTCCAGGAACCGAAAAGGTTGAAAGAAATCACTTCACGGATTAGTCATGGTCGATCAAAACGCTTGTGGAGTGACGATATAGTAATGAAGAAGAGAAGGGAACGACAGCTGAAAGCCGAAAGCCGAAGGCACATATATAGTTACCGTGAGTCACTCAAAGCAACAGCCATACCGACAATGTCTAAGCTTCTTATTAAAGGGCCCCATTCAATGTTCCGTTGGTAGTTGCGAGCGGTTTGTATCACCACCAACCCGTTGGAGCATGCCGTCAGACTATGCCATGTCTCCTTCCTCCTACTATCGCACACTGCTCCCCAGTAGGTCTTTCGAACCCACACAGCGGCACATCCTGCCTTAACCCCCCAAGTCTAACTGGCTAAGTCTGCAAATTACTCATGCGCATCCCCCTCTCCCCACTCCCTCCCCCACTCATCCTTCTCCAAGTCATCCACCCAAAACTGACCATCTTCCCTACTGATTTCTCTTCCTACAAAATCACGATCCATATGAGCGCTTCTCATGGTCCTATGATTCGCCGTAGGCCCATCCGCTGCCGGGTTACTATGCGGAATCCAACCCAGCGGCTCCGCCCAACTCCGATTCTCGATGAGAACACTGAGTATCAGAGAGTTATATAGGATGATGCCGAAGAAGCCCTTGATCTTGTGCTCTTAATGCTGCTGCACAGCGATGATGGTGGAGCGCGGTGAGCGCGCCTCGGCGTAGACGGCGCATTTCCTTATGAAGTTGCTCTCTGGGAGGGTGGGGTATGGGGCACTAAGGGGCGCGGGTGAAGGGGTCGCCAAGCCGTGTTGGCGGATGTGCGCACGCTCTGTGCTAATGTACCTTAGTATATTCGGTAGAGTGGCGTCGTAGTTCATTGCACTCGTGGCGTCGGCGATGAAGCGGAGTGGCTCGGTCTTGAGAAACGCCAATTTCTTGCTTAGAATCTGCTTGGCCTCTTCCGATATGAGGCGGTTGGCGGCGAGAAGCGCCACTGAGAGTGATTTTGCGACAAGCGTAATGGTGGAGGGCGTGTTGCTGTGCGGGTCCTGGAGGACGTGATGGCGGGTAGTGACTGGCAGGTACTCATACACCATTAGACGTAGCTCCGTCGGGAGGTCGAGGAAGCGGAATGATGATAGCGGTCGCTGATTTTGAGTGCCCATGGTTGACCAATTTTTTTTGCAGTTTTTGGTCAAGTGTCCATGTATGAGCGTGGGAGGTTGTGCGCAAAGTATTCCTATATGGCTACAGGGTTGCCCACTAACTGATAGTGGTTAGTGCGAATTTTGGGTGCCAATTCACTGTCGCTGTCTCAAGCGTAGCCAAGCCGGACTAATGCTTTGAACTCTGACCTACTTCCCTAGTGATCCTTGATCCGTGTATGCATTCTGCCCGAAATCTCGGTGGAAGGCCTTCTGGGGCGACATACGACGATTCGGCCGAAAATTCGGGAGAAGCTATCATATAGGCTGGGTTACGTCCACGCGTCTATTTCTCATTACCGTAGATTGCCTTCTCTCGTGTTCTCCTTGTTTTCTCAAATAGGTCTTGCTTGTTATTTTCTGCTCCAGCATACCAAGCATGGTCAAGATCGCAATCGCAGGAGGCACCGGCAGTGAGTCTGCCAACAACCTGTCGCTGTATTCGTCAATACTAACACGCTCGTAGACGTCGCCCAAGAAATCATCGATGTCCTTGTCGCTACAAAGAAGCACTCCATCCTAATCTTCACACGAAGGGTGAGTGCACCAAGCTCGCTCCCTTGCCAGATTTCCGCTGAAAAGTACTATGGTACTTATTGCAATACCGCTCTGATGATTCTCCAAGAGCTCTTTCGAGCCTCACCAAATTCTCCTTCTCTCTTGCTTGCTCACGCTAACACCGCACTGCAGGATATCCCAGTCGGTGACAAAGACTCGGCCATAATGTGGATCAAGACGACTTACGAAGACGTAATCGAACTGGCCGAGACGCTACAAGGCGTCCACGTAGTCCTCTCCTTCATCTCGCCGCATCTCGATCAGGAGAAAGCCGCCACCGTGCAGAAGAACCTCATCGACGCGTCGGTGCAGGCTGGCGTGAAGCGATTTGCGCCCAGTGAATGGGCCTCGTAAGTGCCTCTCACCCCTTCCCATACATTTTCAACAAACTCACTAACAATCTGGTAGAGCGGGCCTTGAGCACCTGAGCTGGTACGCCTACAAAGCATCCACGCGACAATACCTCGAGGACATCAACAAGAACACCAAGGTACTGGAGTACTCGCTCTTCCAGCCAGGGCTCTTTGCGAACTATCTCACGCGTCCGTACAAGTCGGCCAAGCACGTCAAGGCCATCGATATGCCGTTTGATTTTTTCAACCGCAGAGCGCTCGTGAGGGATGGTGGCGATGGAGATGTCATTACCCTTACCACAGTGAAAGATCTGGTCAACGTAGTTGCTCGAGCTGTGGAGTTCGAGGGCGAGTGGCCGATTGAGGGCGGTATCCAAGGGGCCCAGATTTCCATTGGCAGACTTGTGGCTCTCGGGGAAGAAATCCGCGGTACGTTCTGAATTTACTCTTGTTCTTCTCCTAAATTCCAACGAGTACTGACAGCGTGCTGCAGGTCGTGCCTTTACCGTCGACAAAATGAAGGCGGACGAACTGGAGAGAGGGACTTGGAAGAGCTCGTGGGTTCCTAAGATAGACCACCCTTCTATCCCGCCCGAGTATGTCGAGGCGGCTTCGAAGACCATTGTTGCGGGTATATTACTGGCTATTGGAGCAAGAGCCTTTGAATCTGGTGACGCATGGAACAGATTGTTGCCAGACTATGATTTTGCGGATGCGGAGGCATTCTTGAAACAGGCCTGGGACGGTAAGCCGTAACGGTGATGCGATGGGCAAAGAGTTGAAGGATGGGTTGCGCGTGTGGGCGGTAGGATATTTCACCCACTGTATATCTCTCGCTAAAGGAATATCCTATACTTATATGAATTCAAAGGTGTCCAAGTGTCGTATGTCGTATCTTTATCACCCAGTCCACTAAAGAGGCTGTTGAAAAGACCCTCGTTGATGCTCTGCATGGTCCAGTCGTCCAGTGCACCCATGTCGTCCGTTGAGTTGAGCAGGGACCACTCTGAAGAGATAGATTGATCCTGTTGCACTGCCTGTTCAGGGCGCACATCGTTGCTTGTAGTCAACGTTGAACAAAGACCTATCATTCCTTCCGCAGGCCTGCATACCAACCTACGTTGGAAATTGATCGTGCCAAAGTATGGTATATGGAGTTGAAGCGTGTTTTGACCATTGATAAACTCGCCATCACACTCAGTCAGCGCTCCATCGTGATCCTCAGTCGTCGCTGCACTGTATTCAACACCATTGGCTGACGCAGCTTCAACGTCAAGCAGATGATACATGATGCTGGAAAGCTTCGCTGCAATCGTATCGTTCTCCATTGCGGCAAGAATGCTGAAAGTACGTTCCATCAATCCGCGATCGCTCGGATGGCTACGGGCGAGGACGCAACTGGCGTTGGTCCCTGATTGCGCGACTTCTGGCGATGTTCGAGTGGAGTTTCGAGAATCGATGTGAGCAAGACAAAGTGAGGTGAGGGCGATGAAAGAGAGGAAGTCGATTCCCCGACAGTAGTAGTGACCGGGGTTCCAGCCACGGAAAGCGATGTAGCGGGAGAGTAGCTCGCGGCTAGCATTAACGGCTGTGATCTTGCTATGATCAAACCTGTTGTCCTTCCAAGAGCGTAGCATGTAGGGCAGATGTAGCCGTATGAGGAGGTGGTAGTGTGAGAGCTGATACATGGTGCGAGCGACCTCGTAGAAAGGATCTAGCGTATTGTCGCGACTAGCTCCGTAATGTGGAACTAACCACCATTGAGATGACATCTCAGCAGCAGCGCTCTGCAACATCTGATCGATGTCTTCCATATCTAACAGTTCTCCCCTGGATTTCTCACCACTTTGACGTGTCAGGATACGCCCAGCAATAATACAATGCAGACGCCCCATGCGGTCAAGCGGTCCACAGCTCGCCAGTGCTTCAGGCGTAACAGCCCAGGTCTCAAGTGAAGATTGTGGAAGGCCCAGAGTAATCGACAAATAGCGATCCATTTCGACGATTCGAAAGCATAGGTGTCCCGGGTCAAAGCCGGCTGTTGTTCCAGCGTCGAGGACTTTGGGAGTCTTGGACCCACGATGTAGGCCGACCATCTGCGCAACGGTAGTTGCTCGACGGGCCGTCATCCATGCCCGGTGAAGATTCCCAGCGTAGTTCTGGATCATGGCCTCGATCATGATGCATTCGATGCCTTCAACAGAGGCAGTGAGCTCGTCGTTGCTCGTCACAAGCCTAGCAGCTGTATCGACAGCACGAGTCATGATTTCGCTGAAATGATCTCGCATATCTCCAAATGCCTGATGGGAATCCGAAAATGCTCCTTGTAGAAGACTGCCCAGAATGAGTAATTTGCGCGCCATTAGCACTGGGTGAGATCCTGGCGATGGTAATTGCAGCATCGCCTGTGGTGATATTGGCTCCTGGCTTGGAAGTGCAGAGGGTGAAGCACATAGTTTCATATGTAAGTGTGTTGAGAGACCTATAGGGAGTTGGTAGATGTGGTCAAGATCGTGTTGGTTGGGCCAGGCTCCAACAAGATCTCGTGCCAGGCCGGTGTATCTGCCAGAGAGAGATGTGTCCGAAGGTAGCAATGTAATTTTAGGCGTGAGAGCGACTTCTGAGATAGGCATCGAATTGGTGCTGGTGCTGTCGCGTAATTGATACTTCCGCGCTGTTAGATCAAGCGCTGAGGGCGACCGGAAGGTGGATGACACGTACCGCTAAGTTTTCAGTTTGACGATACAGACAAGTCATGCCAGCATCCTGGACCAACTGCTCAACCACCTCCTCCACCTTCTTCATCCTTTCTTCCATCCCTCCGTCACCCTTCCCCATCTCCTTCCCCTCCTCCGGCTCATCAGCATATTCTTGACCCACACATCTACTCCCACGTCGAGAACAGTTATCGCAGCAAATATCCCCCTTTTCTCCCCAAATACATCTTACCTTGCGCTTTTTGCATTCCCAGCAACTTTGCGTGCCTTTGCGGACTTTTCTTCGTTTAGCCGTACGCTCGTCTTCAGGAGGGCTTACACGGCATATTTGCGATGGCATGTTTGTTCATGTGTGGAGGCGGCGTAAAAGGGGAATTGATGAGGGCTAGATGGGTATGGGAGATGGAGGGTTGGTGGAAGAAGGATGACTGGCCGTGAGTGGTGGTAGCGCTTCGCCCGAGCTCGGCGGACGAAGGATCATGCATGCCGTAACGCTCGCGACCCTTCTACTTATTTGCACACTCGATTGCATAAATATATCTAGGTCTCATTTTGTACCAGAATCAAACGCATCTAGATGTATGGGACCTGTTGCGGGGACAATGCAGCTTATGTATATTCAAAACACGCTGAATTGGTTCCAGCTTGTGTTGTATTCTCAACTACGGAGTTGAAGTCCACCCAGTCCATAAGCGCTTGACTGTGGCTCACCTCATCTATTACCCAGTGATTGTGATTTGAGAGCGGGAAAGGACAAATGATTAGAAGCATGCTAATGTAACAATCGACCGCTGGTATTGGCATGAAGATGAAAACAGACCCCTCCCCGCCATTTTAGAGCAGCAATCTCTAGTAGAAGCCACAGCCAATCAGATTGATCAACTCTTTCAGATGTATTCAAGGGTGAGCGAGATAGAAGCTCATTCCTGGCGCTTGATCGCTAGCAATCCGCTCTTTGTGAAATCCAACCGTCAATCGCATCGATAAGAGAGTCGAATGTAAATTTCCTCTCTGTGTATTCCATCCTTGAATGCCGCTGCTACCATAGGCAGCTCGTGCTTTTGTACCATCCATACATACCCCCATGGAAACTACCGATATTACCAAGCACTACTCCACAGCGGCGTCATCGTGCTGACCTAGGGGCGCCCACTGAAGTCTAATTTCGACTTCATACTTAGCTCCTCGACCATTGTCCGAACTTGCTCTATGAAGATCTCACGCGTGTTAAGAACGGGTGCGACCACAAGCCGTTCGATGTTAGTGTAGATTATGCTGAGCGATTCACATGCACCTGCAGTGGGAGCTATATTGTTCTGAATTTGAGGTTTTGCCGACGTCACTTTCTTGCTCCTGGCGCTCTTGTTCCTCTTCTTGCCCTTCTTGTCCTGCTTCCACCCGTCTTGACCTTGCGGGGCAGGCTTGGGGACGTATACGGCTGCCGCCGGATCCAACATTGCGAATGGAGCGACTTCTGGGTTCAACATCGTGACTGAAGCAGTTTCTGGGTTCATCATCGAGAACAAGGCAGCCCCTGCGTTCAACATCTCTCGGTGTATGCGGACGCAGATGTGTCGTGTTGCGTCGTTTCTGGCATGGGCTTGAAGAAAGGAAAAGTGGGGAAAAGACCCAGGGTAGGTGCAGAAGTAAGCAGGAGAGCGTAGAAGTGAGATTGGCAAGGTCAGGTGTGGAATTTTGTGCTCCCACTGTGAAATACTGTAGACCAGTGCGCCAAGGCGAGCGAGCCGATCAGGTGAGAAAATTCTGCCAGATCTGAAAGACACTCCGTACCTCTGGTCAGAGTCAGCATACAAGTGGGTATTCATCAGATAAATCACCTACGTATTACTGCGCAGACCTACTGGTCTAAATGAAGGGGTGAAATTTTTGTCTTTTACTACATGCAGAATTGTCCTCTCAGGACGTGGTATCTTTCCAAACCCATGACGCTTGTGCTAGGTAGCAACATGCTTCAAAACGCCATAAATGCAGAGATCCATCAACGCCAGTATATGAGTGTCGTAAATCATGATCGCCGCTTGCTGACACGGGTGCCCGAAGTAAAGGGTTTAAGAGCGCCCTTGCCACGCGAGGCAGGGAAGGACACCTTGTTCTGGGGCCTCCGGCGCAGCTGTTTCCGGGACTGGCTCTTGTCTACGTTCTTGTTCTTGTTCGACGTCTTCTTCGTAGCCTTCGCAGTCTTGGCGGCACCGTCGACGTCCATATCTATGAGGTCACAGTTAGCCCTTGATTCTCACTCAGCCAGTGCGGAGGAAGTAAGTCAAAGGCAAGCGTGAGGTCGCCGTCGTCGGTAAAGCCAAGGATGTCGGAACAGAGCCCGAGGTGAAAATACAGATTCCTCATTGCGGATTGTTCTTGTGCGGGGTTGAGCTGGCTGTTGGCGGGGTCGGATAGGGAGCGAGGTATGGAAGCAGTGAGGAGAAACGAACCTTTGGGCAAGTCATCCTCTTTGGCCGCTTCGTCCGTGGTGGTGGCTTTAGGGGAGTCAGCAGGTGTGTGTATGCGATTGTTTCCGGCGAGCTCACCGTCGTCAGTTACGTCCATCTCAGTCTTCTCGGGCTTCGGTTGCTGGATAGCTTCGAGCAGTTTGGCGTGCAGGCGCTCGGCGCGCGCCTTCTCGACGGGTGCGAATACGCGCTCGCGGAGCTTGGTGTTGTTCGCCTTCCGGCTGCTGGAGCGGAGTCCTTTTGCCATTGTGATGTGTAGTCGTTGGAATGTGGATGGGAGAAGCGCACGTGTGTTGTTTGCGTTCGAGAGCCAAGGTGGTGGGGAAAAGTTCGAGGATGAATTTTGGTGGCAACCAAGGCGGTCAGGCTCACTCTCGGCCCGTGCTGCGGAAGCCCTAGTCGCGTTCGCCTAGTGACGCTGACTTCGGAACAAGCCCTGGAGCACCTGGAGATGCGCCCGCCGTGAGAGCCGCCGGCAGCAACGTCGACGGCCATATAATCGTACATCGTATACCGTCAACCACTTCTACGCGCACTGAGACGTCGGCCTGCTTGCTGCTCAGCGCTTATTCCGCGCTGCCCGTGTCTTGGATTGGACTGTCGCGCATCGCTGCAGATATTTTGGGAAGCTGCGACTAACATCCCTCGGGACCGCTGGACGTCGCATAGGCATCCGCCTTTCACTGCCCTCTCTCACCCTGCGTCACCTGCGCGAGCGCGACATAAGAGGCCCCGGCTCCAAATGCCTCGGCGAGCAACTGTCTGCCGGTAGCGCCTCACTTCTTCCTCGACTACCGCCCATTGTCTCCACCGCACCTGCAGCACACGATGGCGTCCAGCATGGAGCAAATGGCTGCTACCATAACCGAGCGCTCCAAAACCCTGATAAATAACGACCTCAAAAAGATCCTCAAGGAAGAAGCCACCTCGCAGTCGGGGAACAAGGCTGCACTGCAGGCCAGGGTCATTGGCCGTACGTTTCTCCGTCTCTCGTCGATTCGGCTCCTCGTCGCCGCTCCGCCTGCTAACTTCACCTTCACCAGTCATCACCAATGCCGTCGCGCGTGGCGACGCCGAGCTCTTACGGCGACTGCAGCATCGCGTACAAAACAACGGAAAGGCCCCGACGCCTGCAGCCAGCAGCAGTCCTGTCGCGTCTGCGTATCTGCAACCGCCTCCGCCACTGCCGCCGATTGCGAATGGGCTCAGCATGGCAAATGGACACGGGAACAACACCTTGCACGCGCTCTATCAGCACCAGCAACGTACGCCCTGTTCCCCTCCTGAACGTCTCTGGACCACGGCGCTAAGAGTCATCTAGGACCTACGCACTTCTTCAAAGACAGCCCCTTCTTCGAGATTCGCGACCTTCTCCTGAGCGGCTTCACTCTCGATGGTTTGTCACCCCCGCCCACCTGCCCGTCCGTAAGCTCACCGAATACAGCTTCGCCAAGTGGCCGAAACGTGGGCACCAAGAATGTTGAGCTCGACGATAAGCAGTCTGCACGCTTAAAGGCGGATCCTAGCTTACGTGTCTTTTTGTTCTCTGCGCTCGAACAGCCCTTGGCGCCCTTCTCGCGCACCGAGATTGCATTTCCCGCGCAGATCGAAGTCAAGGTCAATACCGAGGAAGTCAAGGCAAACTACAAGGGCTTGAAGAACAAGCCCGGCTCCACGCGCCCGGTAGACATCACCGACTTCCTGCGCACCAACATCGCCAACCACCGCAACAGTGTCCATGTTACCTATGCGTTGACGCAGAAGGCAAGTCAGAATGACGTTTCTTATCCCTCTCGCCCCTGCTGTACCTCCGAGCTGACTGTATGCCGCAGAAGTACAATCTCTTCGTGTACTTGGTGAAGAAGTTCTCGGTCGAGGATTTGACAAAGCGCATCAAGCAGCGCAACGTCATCACTAGGCAGTCTGTGCTGAATGAGAGTATGGCCGCACTTTGCACTTGGTATATCTAGTGTCACTAACCCAAGGGCAGTGATGAAAAAGGCCAATGACCCCGACATCGAAGTTGGATCCAGCGTTATGTCGCTAAAGGATCCCATCTCCACCTTGAGAATCAACACACCATGCAGGTCGACAGTATGCACCCACAACCAGTGCTTCGACGCCGAATCCTTCCTACAGCTTCAAGAGCAAGCACCCACTTGGACGTGTCCAATATGCAATAAAATTATCTCCTACGAAGGCTTGGCAGTCGATCAGTACGTTGAGGAGATCCTGAACAAGGCCCGGAATACAGATCAAGTCACTATCCAGCCAGGTGGCGAGTGGTCAACCGAGAAGGACACCTCTCCCACACAGAACGGCTATGGCGCTCACGACGAGTTCAGCGACGATGACCTGGTTGAGATCCCGGATTACCGTCTCAGGGCTATCAAGAGCGAAGCTGCGCTCACGCCCAACTCGCTCAGCACGCCTCCGCTGCCCTCCCGCGAGACATCCACCGCCCCACGAACTAGCAACAAGAGAACGTCTGCGGTGGTGGACCTGACTCTGAGCGATGACGACGAGCCTGTGAGACCAGCGAAAAAGGTAGCGTACACGACCCCCAATAGCCTCCCTGATGCATCGCGTCGATATCAGTTACCTCCCCTTCGCGGAAACTCTGCTGCCCATAACCGCCCACCGCTTTACAACGGTATGCCTTCGGGTATGCGCTCAGAATATTCCCGACCTCCCTCAACACCCCCACCACCGCATGGATATCAGTCATATCGGCCTGCACACCCTGATCCGCGGCCTGGCTATCCCGGACAGGGTACCTCGTCCTACCCCACCTACCTAGGCTCCTCCCCCTGATGTTCTTCTTGCATCTATTCTTGTATCCTTTTCGCTGATGTACCACCATTTGTTTCTCAGCTAACACCACCATGGCCTCGCAGGGAAGAGCCGGAGCCGGACTTACGTTGGCACGCGCCTAGGCCTCCTACTCCGCCGAGGAAGCGTCGGCTTGCGGGCACCCTGCGCAGAGCGATCAAGTGGAGTTTCCTACATTTCCCTCTTGTTCGTGTTCATCCTAATCTGATGTGGGGATTTAGCGCGAGGCGTTTGGGCGGCGGCATGTCATGATCCATCTCACTGGTTACGGCGTTACGAATGGGCTGAACATGGGGACTTTTAGGAATACCACCGCGTGCATTTTGCCTTTTTTTTCCCTTCCTGCGATGACGGAACCGGGCGATGTGACTGGAGTGTGGAGTGGAAAAGGTCAGGGGTTGGTCAATGCGCTTGAACAAGAATACTGATGGCCTGACGGCTTTGTTAAGAGTAATAAAAACTGATTTCGATGTATACATCCTGCCGACGTGAATGGAGTGTCGCAGTGAGTGGCAAGCTAATACAAATACCTCATTACAACAGACACAACGTATCACCCAATATCACCCCCATCGCAAACAATCAACAGGAAACACCGATGCCGATCAAAGTAAAATAATACGGAAAGTGGGAATCAAAAAACTACCTAGTGCCCCCCCCCCCTAAACTCATCTCATTCCCCAAAAACTATCCTTCATGAAGATAGCCAAATTTTCAGCCAACTTGGCCTCGAAATTTTCCTCGATATGCTCCTCTATGAAGTGCGTAACGAGTGTATTAACCCACTCTTGGACATCGGGGTCCCTCTAAGGCCCTGTATACCTGTCGAACCTGGGTGATAGAGTTAGAACATCAGGAATGTCAACAAGGCCAGAGATGTGCTTACCTCCAGATTCGTGCACGCATATCGCCACTACCGGTAGCGAAGACGTTTCCTGTGGGGCTGGGGGCGACGGAAATGACTGTTGCAAAGGTTAGCATCAGACGCCACGAGTAAACGGTAGGATGTAGTCCAAACATACCAGAATTCTTGTGTCCTTGCAACATGAGTTGCGCCACACCGGTATGCGGGTCCCAAAACTGGACGCCACGGTCCTTGGAACCACTGAGCACCCATTCGCCATTCGGGGTAAGCGCGACACTGAGCACAAAGTCCTTGTGGCCTTCGAAAGTGCGGACACACTTTCCGCTGGGAGGATGTGCGGCGGTGAAGCGATTCGGAGTCGACAGCTCCCACATCTTGATCGTCTTGTCGAGACTGCCGCTGACCAGACGGTTTCCAGAAGGGGCAAAGGCTACACTATACACGCTATCCTTGTGGCCGTGCTCGCCCTCGAGACGGACAACAAGCTGGCCGGTGTTGATATCCCAGACGCGGACACTCTTGTCAAGAGATCCGGCGGCAACGTAAAGGTTGTCCGGGGAGATGGCGACGGTGGTGACGCCGTCCTCGATGGAGAAGTTGGAGACCTGCATGTTGGATTCAAGGTCCCAGAGACGGACGCTTCGATCGCCGCTACCGGATGCGATGATCTTGCCATTCCTGGCGAAGTCCAGCGAGTAGATGTCCTGCTCGTGGCCGGTGAACTGATGCTTAATGGTGCGGCTCGCAATGTCCCAGACCTAGGAGACGTGTTAGTAGTTGCGAAGATTGTACACAAAAGCAAACACTCACCCTGATGACCTTGTCCTCAGCACCCGTCGCAAGATATTGGCCGTTCGGGCTGAAGCAGACGCTGCGGATGTACAGATCTCCATCTTCGGGCAGGCTGCCGTCCTGAAGATGGGCGACAGGATGGCCGGTCTCCACATCAAAGATCTGTGCAGACCGGTTGCAGCCCGTGGCGACGTATCGGCCGTCCAGACTGAAGCGCACACAGCACACGACACTCTGATGCGGCAGGTTGTGGATCAGGTCGACATCGAGGGCGCGCCTTGTTCGAGGGTTGAAGACGGCAAACCAGTCGGCGCCTTCCTTCTTCAGATTATCGGGCAGCTGCTCGATGTCCAGATCAGCCAAGATGTTGCTCTGGCTGAGGGGAATGTGGTTCGGGGCCATCAAGGCATTCTGCTGATGGTGGGGGGGAGGGGTTGGTCGGGGCACTTGGGGCGAGCCAGGATACGGGGCGGGGTTGTTCTGTAGGGGGGTCGCAGGACCTGGGGGACCGGGAGGACCACGGCCAGGGCCGCCGGGACGCTTTGCGCCTGGTGAGGCGGTCGGCTGTGGAGGCTGGCCGTAGCCTGTAGTCGTTAGCTAAGCTCACAGCGGGCGGGTGCGAGGCTCACCATTCACCGGAGGGCCGGGCTGGTAGCCGCCAAAGTGCTGTGGCGGACCAGGGGCAGGGTTGAGTCCTCCCGGCGGACCCTGAGGGCCTCCTAGATGTGGCGGCATGCCTGAGGGCTGCTGCGGCTCCTGTGGAGGAGGCGCGAGTCCTGGGCCGCCCTGAGCAGCACTGCCAGCCATTATTCCACCAAACAAGTTACTCGGTCCATGGCCGATCTGCGGTGGCTGCGGGTGGCTAGGGCCCGCGTGCTGCGAGTTCTGGCTGGGCCCGCCGCGAGCTTCGATTTCGCGCTCGAGCTGAGCGATTCGCTCTTCGTACCTGCGATTGCTGTCAGTCGAAGCCATTAGCAGCGCAAACAACTGCCAAACGTACTTCTGCTTCATCTGGTTGTGCTGCTGCTCCAGCGAGTAGACCTTGCCGCGGATGAGCTCGATCTCGTTGATGTGGCGTGATACTGTTCACACGGCGGTCAGCGATGTGTAACATGTTTGCCTGGACACAACCTTCACTCCCAAGTCGCGAAGCTATCCCACCCTGGGCACATGACTCACTCTGGCTCTCATAGTCGACACTGCGCTGCGACTCGGTCTCAAATTCGGTCCGGACATTGTCGAGCAGCTCGTTCAGGCGCTGGGTCGCGTTGGCCGGGGGGCCGCCCATGACACGGGTGGGCGGGTAGTGGTTCATGGCCGCGGTTTGTGTGCGCTCGTTGACAGAGGTGGGTGACTATTGGTAGATGCGCTATCGACACGCGAGCAGCAGAGGGCGGTATGCGACGTCGTGGTGCTGCCTGTCCGGTCGCGAGACTGGCGATGCTGGCCGTCGCACACCTGTTGGCAGCTATCGCAGCTGGCCGTAGTTTGCTGGGCGCGACGGATATCCGATGAATGGATGCTGGATGCGTCGTAGTAGAGATGCAGAACGCGGGTGCAGCTGATGTCGTGATGTGGGATCGCTGCGTCGCGCGAGGTTTGAGCGGAAGAGAGGTGGGTCTGGCTGGGCACTGCTCGGCCGGGGCGTTTCAAGTTCGGCAGGGAAACACTAACACCAAAACAATCTGGCAATGCACTGCAGATCCACCGCTGCACCTTGGTACTGCGTCGCATGGCATGGGGGGTGCATCCGGGGTGCTGTTAGACGTCCCCATTCCCCGCACTGGCGAATAGGCCTTGCCTGAACCATAATCCCATCCCATCTCCCATCCGCACCTGCCTTCTCCAGTGGACCCCGGAGACGGCAAGCAAGCCCCGATTCGCCTAGCGCTGCCGCTGCCGTCCTCGCTTAAGCGTGGACCGTGGAACCTTCCAAGTTGCACGTGTTCGCCCTATTCGGAACATCGTCGCCAATCCCCGCCAACACCCTTGCATTCGACTCATGACATTCTACTGTCCGCTGCATCACCGCCATCCACGATGGTTACACGATGCCTTTGGCGGCTGAACCACACCTGCGGAACACAGCCCACCATCCCGCGTCTCCCGCAGCCATTGGTCGCACCGCCGTCTCTGATTCGCCCCCACGCGTCCACAGAAAACTCGTTCATGTCAAACGACGATTATTAGCAGATCCAGCAACATGGTTGTTCTCGCCGCTGCCAACAGCTGTAGTGGTGTGATGACACTTCTTCCCACTTCGAGTCCAGTGGAGGAACTGTAGCGTAAGTCAGACCCGGGCATGGTGACCTTACCAAACCCTTCTGCATTCCTGGACCATCGTCGCGTCACCTCATGTCCCGCGTCTTTCATCACTTGCCCGTTTATCGCCACGGCTCATCCACCCACCCACCCTTGTCTCTTTAATGGGCGAACACGAGCTCCTCCATGCCTATTAGCCCCGTCAATACTATCAATATCCACTGCTCCCCCGAATGACATGCATGCGCTGAACGCCGTGATCGCTTCACGCATGTCCTAGGAAGTACATCACAAGGTCTGCATGTGAAGTATTCAGATGTACAAAAAGGCCGCCTCTGCCTGCAACTTCCTATTCCACAATCACCAATCTACCAGTTTTTCGACACTTACTATCCATTGTTTATTTGCTATCCATTTTTCCAGTTGCTACAGCTGATCGCCTTCACGTCACTTACGCTGCATACTACATCCAGAGCTCCAACACCTTTACCACGCAACATGTTGAACGTGCCGCTACGCGAGCCTAGAACTGCTGAGCAGCACCGTCCAGCCTATCGACGCCAGTCAAGTCATGAGCGCCGCCAGCGAACTATCAATTCGTTCAGGTCCTCAGACTCCATTCATAAACTCAAGGAACAAAACGGAACCCTCGCTGCACCTATCGAGTCTCTCTATGCTGGCCTATCGGCCGTGCAGAAAGACGATGGAGCCCTGCAGTACGCTGTCGCTCTTCACGATGGGACCTACGGCATTCGCTGCGAAACCAAGGCTCTGAACGATCAGGCGGGCTCTTCAGATGCGTCTTCCGAGACTGCTTCAGGGTCGTCTACGCCGAGATCTTTCCAGGATACTTCTGACGCTTTGGCGACGGAAATTGTGGGATACCTCCGTAAATACCGCAAGGACCATATGTCGAAACCCATGGGTGCCGCTCTGACAGCACAGCTCGCTAGCCTGAGCCCTCACCTTGCCGTACGCCTTTGGACTGAGCTGGACATCGTGCCATTCGTTCTGTCGGCCGACTCGGATGCCAAGCGGGAGCAGGCTTCACTGTCTGTAGATGAAGAGGCCGAATATATGGCCAGGAAGACCGTCAAGCAGTACAACGTCAAGGGAGAACTGCCCATCACGTTTGGGCACCATCATTATGTTAACGTAGATGATGGTGGCCGAGTACACATTGCCGATATTGAGAGCTATCATGGCAGTCGTGGTACTGTCAGAGATACGACATGGCAGGCAACCCTGCACTTTGCAGACTCGCTCAAGAAGAACAAGACGAAGGTCGCCTTCTTCAACAGGTAGGTTACGCGAAGGTCCCCGGGCATACCACTAGCGATTGGCAGCTGACTTTATAAAGCACCCCGCAAGGTGGCGGCGTGGCTCTCATGAGGCACGCGCTCATTCGACTCTTGCGGCTTATCGGCGTTGACTGCACCTGGTGAGTTTCATGTCCGTGTTTTAGGACTACTGCTAACAAACTTCCAGGTATGTTCCCTACGGCAGGACAGAGATTTTCCGCATCACCAAAGACAACCACAACATCCTCCAAGGCGTCGCCACGAAGGGTGAACGTCTCACCACGCAAAACGTGGCAGACCTCGACAACTGGGTCATGGAAGAAGCGAGAAAGTGCCACTGGCTCGAATTCGGTGGCCCCCTTGCGTCCCGCGAGAAGGGAGGTGCAGACGTGATCATCGTCGACGACCCCCAAATGCCTAGCCTCGTCAGCCTCGCAAAGGAACGCGATCCAAACCGCCCGGTCATCTTCCGCAGCCATATCCAGGTTCGCGGCGACCTCGCTGATCAGGAAGACACCGCTACTGCTGAAGTCTGGAGGTGGATCTGGAACCATGTCAAGAACTGCGACGTCTTCGTGAGCCACCCCGTACGCGCCTTCGTCCCCAAGAACGTCACGCCTGAGAAAGTGGGCTACCTGCCCGCCACCACGGACTGGAAAGACGGCCTTAATAAGGAGATGAGCGACTGGGACCAGCAGTACTACATGCACGAATTCAAAGTGCAGTGCTTCAAAGCCAACATGCGTCGCCTCGCCTTCCCAGACCGCCAGTACATTGTGCAAATCGCGCGTTTCGACCCCGCAAAGGGCATCCCCGATCTCCTGGCCTCGTACGCAAAGCTGCGCAACGACTATATGAAGGACACACCCTTTGCCCTCATCCCCCAGCTCGTCATCGCGGGCCACGGTGCCGTCGACGACCCGGATGCGACCATCATCTTTGACGAAACCGAGAAAGCGTTGAATACGACGTACGCGCACCTCAAAGACGACGTCATCGTCATGCGCATCGGCCCCTCTGACCAGGTGCTCAACGCACTCATGTCGTGCGCGTACGTCGCGCTCCAACTCTCGACGCGCGAGGGCTTCGAAGTCAAGGTCAGCGAGGCGTTGCACAAGGGTATCCCCATCATCGCCACGCGCGCCGGCGGCATCCCACTGCAGGTCCAGCACGGAAAATCAGGCTACCTCGTTCAACCGGGCGATCACGACGCCGTGGCTAGCCACCTGTATGATCTGTTCACGGATACGGAGCTGCGTGCCACCATGGCTGAGTTTGCGGAGAACAATGTTAGTGATGAGGTTAGTACGGTGGGGAATGCGCTGGCGTGGTTGTATCTTGCGGATACGCTGGCCAGGGGCGAGGAGGTCAAGCCCCAGGAGAGGTGGATTAATGATTTGGCGAGGGACAAGGCTGGGGTGCCGTATCTGGAGGATGAGGTTAGGTTGGAGCGGAATGTGGAGCTTATGTTGGCCCACTGAGTATGCTCTGGACTGGAGCTCGAGGTCTGCTGCAAAAGGGCCTCTGGGGCTTCTACTCTGAGCTATCAGTTGGCAAGGTGTGTGAAGGCTTCCGGGCTCAAGCTACACCATGAGCTGCTAGTTGGCTAGGGGAGAAGTTGGAAGAGCGTGGATTTCCTGTCTCTCATGTCTTCTACCCCCACCCCCCCCCCACTCTCTCTCTCTCTCTCTCTATACTGCAATAGCGTAATGTAATGAACTCTCTCGAGTCAAGAGCATACCATCAATGCATCACCACACTCTCTTGCCCAATTCCGTTATGTGGGTTCTCACGCAACATCAGGCACGTTTAGTCGCCCCTTGAGATTCTAGTCAAAGCTCCCTTCTCTTAATGAAAGATGCATATCTACCAAGCTACTCTACTATATTCATCACACCGAGTGTAAAGGAGTGCGCCTCGTGATTTTGACCCCACCCATGTGTACTTCCGAAACTCCTTGCACTAAGAGAAATATGCTCGTTTCATAATCCCCATCCCGTAAACGCCATCGCTATCGCCATTTGATGCATCCCAGTCGAATTCAAACTAAGGCCAGGCTGTGAAGCTTTATCGTATAATTGATTCGTAAGTAACTCATGTTTCATATCCGTCGTCAAGCGCTCCCACACGAGGAGTTTTGCCGGCTCAGAGACCGTTCCAACTCACGCCTCAAGCGAGATAAAGATTCCTGATCGGAGTCGTCCTACGACATCCGCCTCCTCCTGAATGGCTCGTCGATTTCCTCTTCCTCCTTCTCTTCTGTCACCTGCAGCGTCAGCCACGCAGCGATCAAGGCGCAGATACCGCCAAAGCGCAGAACCCAGGCCACGCTAGTATCACCGGCCACGCCTCTGGGCTTCTGGAGAAGTTTGAACATGACGGCGCTGACAAGCGTGGCAATGACCTGCGGTGCCGCAATCGCAACGTTGTGGATTCCCAGCACGACACCGGCTGAGTCGGCACCTGAGCCATCGTCCTCACCCTCTGCGATAAGTTGAGACTCGCGGTCACGGGGCTTGATGATGCCGCGTCTGATGGCGTCTCTCTTCGAGATCTCGGAAGAGATGATAGCAAACGGAGCCCAGTTGGTTACACACCACGGAATGCCGATAGCGCCGACCAGGACTGTTGCTCCCCACGTACTACGAACGAAGAATGTCAGTACCATGAGTACTGCGAAGAGGATGTGCGATATGAACCAGGAGCGACGGAGGGTAAGCGACTGAACTTGCAGCATCTCCAACGACTTTGAGAATCTCTCCATGGCTGTCTTTGGGGCTCCTTTGGGCGTGTGGCTCAGTGCAAAGTAGCCAGACCCACCCATTGAATGCGGTGTCGCTGGTGTCATAGGCGTTGCCGGCGTCATTGGACGGTCGGGCTCCGGGGGCTGGAAAGTCGGAGGAATGACGAACGGAAGGACGACAGAAGCAAGGAATGTAGTGACGGCGAAGATGAGAAGTGCCCTCGTGCCAATTCTCGTGCCGTCCTCCAGAATGTTATCAATGTCCTCGTCAGTCCGGTGTGGGTTTTCCTCGAAGAGTGGATCCGCATAAATCTCGCCAACGTAGGTTGTGATGTAGAAGAGGAAGGGAAACCATCCAATCCAAGCGAAGAATTGCACAGCACAGACACGTTTGATCTGAGGAGGCAGCTTCTTGACCGAGCGCGCAAGACCCTTGAAGAAAGCTATGACACCTTCTTGTTGGTCCGCTGGTGCCGTGTCGAATTGTGGATCACGTTCAGAGCACGTCGAGCAACTGATGCCAACGGTGAGGGCCATGATGAAAGAGGCGATGGCGCAGAGAACTTTGAACTGGGTGCCACCAAGCCAGGGAAGGTATTCGGGGAGCTTGATGTAGCCAGCCAGGTAGCCCAGGATGTTGCCGATACCGGCGGACCTCATGAGCCACGCGTTGGCGGATTCCTGCTGATGGGTAGGCGCAACGTCGACGATGTATGCCCGTACACCGGCTTGGATCACGTTGATAGCGAAATCCAGCACGTATACGAATAGCACGGCGAAGAGCATGATGCTCATCTTCACGCCATTCGACTCGGGGTCGGCGCCGAAGATGCCCAGAAAGCCTCCCATGAGCTCCTTGGCCCAGGCCAGGACCATGAGAGACACGATGGTTGCGGCTGCACCGCCAATGATGAAAGGCCTCCGTTTTCCCCAGCGCAGGCGGCAGTTGTCGCTCTTGAGACCAACGTAGGGCTGGACGAGGACGCCTGATAGTGGACCGGCGATCCACACTAGGGCTAGCATAGACTTGCTCAGGCCGAGGGAGAGCAGGTAGGGCTGTAGACAGAGTCAGCGGGGCCGCACACATGCTTGCCAAGAGAGTCGCTCACCGATCCGTTGGAGGTTTCTACAGACCATCCTATCTGCAGACCGAGCCCCCCAAAAGTGAGCAGGAACAAAAACCAGCTGCTCTTCGTCTCTTCCGTCTGCTGTTCGGCCATCCAGTCGTCGTCGTCGTCGGGCGACATGGCCTCCTTAAGGAGCGGGTCGACCTCGGAAGACATGCGCTCGGGTATGATGGTGGGCTCGGTGTCGTTGAAAAACTCTACATGTGGTCGTCCCTCCGCGTCGGGTCGGCCGCCCATCAGCGAGTCGCGGCCAAAGGACACGAGCTTGGGGCGTGGTCGCGGCCGGGTTGTCGTGTCTATCTTCGGAGGGGGTGAAGCCAGCGGGGAGTGCGAGGGCGAGTCCCCGCGCGAGGACGACATGCTGGCAGTGCGGGGGGGGGGGAGGGGGGGGGGGATAGTCCTGGTGGCTGAGCGACGCAAGGGCCAGGCCGAATGTGATTGGCAGGCGCGATGCTGCGTTGCTGGCCGAGTGCCGATGCTGAGCGTGGACAGCAGTGGTGAGAAGTTGTCAGCCAACGTTAAGCAGCGCGGAAAAGCGAGCTATGCATGTTGCCACGGTGAAGGAACCGCTAGTGGGAGCCGTGGTCGACGATCTCGATGGTCGCGACAAGGTGGTGATGCTCGAGGAAGTCCAGAAACACGAGGGGAGCACCAAGTAATAACTGCGGGGAGGGTGCAGGCTTCAGAGAGGCGGTGTAGGTCAGGCCGTCTTCCATGGAGGAGTGAAGGGTCTAAGTGATTTGCATGTCATGCAGTGGGCCAGTATGCGGATGACGTAGGCCTAGAGCGCCTGCCCAGGTGGAAAGATCAGCGGTTCACGACCCTTGGCAGCGCTAGGCTCGATGTGTGGCTGGCGCTCGCTGGAACGGCAGTGGAGCGAGACAGGCGGCAGTGAAAGCAACGCGCGTGTTGGGAGCGTCGCCAATTCTGTTGTTTGCTGCGTCACGTCGATGCGCCATTGTATATCCGCGAGCTCTTGCCGGCGCGTGTGCTGTTGACCGAAAGACCCTGAGCTCGTACCCCGACTCCTTGCGCAACGTTACCTTGCATCCCGTCGATACGCCCTGGTTGCAGTGACCATCACCGAACAGCCACCTTTACTCTTACACGCTGCGCAAGCTTCTTCGACACGCGCACTACAGAGGCTGCCCATGACAACGCCGTCCTGATCCAGCATGGCGTCGATAATGGGGTGGTGGGCGGTTGGCCAGTTACTCAGTATGCGCTCCCATACTACAACCGCATTACTAGCATGACACTGACTTTTTGCAGAGCGAGATGCTGTCGACGCAGACCCGGACGGTCAGTTCCCACCGCCCCTTCCATTCACGACGATCCCATCTCTAATACACCGACACAGACGAGCCGGAGGCTGGCCAGAAGGAGATATTCACATCATGGGCCTTGTCCATTCTTATCATGCTCCTCATAATAGCCTTGTTTACGAGCTATATACTGCACACGCGCAAGATACAAGCCGTCCATGAGACGGTGCTATCCATCTTTGCTGGTATGTTGAGCACCGAGCCGTGGAATATATCCCCCACTGGCAGTGGTTGAGGCAAGCTTGGGATAGCCTGCATAGTGCATGACAGCAGAGTCGATCGCTTGCATAGGAAAACTCGATCAGCGCGCCTTGTGGGGTAATCTGCAAAGTCCACATGCCATGGCTGCTAGCTCATCTCGTAATCGAATCGCGCTATGAAAGTTCACTAACACCATTCAGGTATGGTCGTTGGCCTCATCCTACGACTAACAGCGGTAGCATCGGTACGAGATGCCGTCAGCTTTGACTATCAGATGTTCTTCAACTTGCTGCTACCACCTATCATTCTCTCGGCAGGCTACGAACTGCATCAAGTGAGTCAGAGCGACGCTTACAATAAGCACATAGTACTAACCTCTGTGTAGGGGAATTTCTTCAAACACATCGGCACTATCCTTACCTTTGCGTTCGCGGGAACCTTTATTTCGGCCCTGGTCCTCGGCTTGATATTGTTCTTATGGACTAGAATACCCCTCGATGGCTTCAAGATAAATTTCGTGGAAGCCATGTCCGTTGGCGCTACCCTCTCGGCTACGGACCCAGTAACTATTCTTGCCATCTTCGACACATACAAAGTAGAGCCGAAGCTGTATACCATCATCTTCGGCGAGTCCATCCTCAACGACGCTGTTGCCATTGTCTTGTTCGAGACAGCCCAGAAATACAAAGATGGTGCCGAGTCGCTTGGCATTGTTAGCCTCTTCGAAGCCTTTGGTATCTTCTTCGGCGTTTTCTTTGGAAGTCTGTTCATCGGTGTTATGGTGGGCATTGCGGTATCTTTGATGCTCAAGTTCACGTACGTGAGACGCTTTCCGAAAACCGAGAGTTGTCTCATCATCCTTACCGCCTACCTGACGTACTTCCTTTCAAACGCCATTCACATGTCCGGTAAGTAAACCATCTTGAACATGTGCAGATATCGACTAACGAAAGACAGGCATTGTATCTTTACTGTTCTGCGGTATATGCATGAAGCACTATGCTTACCACAACATGTCGAGGCGGACTCAACTAACCACCAAGTTCGTGTTCCAGGTCACCTCGCAGATCTCGGAGAACTTCATCTTCATCTACTTGGGTCTGTCGCTGTTCACTGACGACAAACTGGACTACAAGCCGCTCTTCATCCTCATCACCGTGGCGGGCATCTGTGCAGCACGTTGGTGTGCAGTGTTTCCACTCTCCAGGATCATCAATTCCGTCACAAGATATCGCCAACGCCGTCGTGGAGAGGAGCTTGTTGAGGAAATTCCCTATGCACATCAGGCCATGATCTACTGGGCAGGACTACGAGGTGCTGTGGGTGTCGCACTTGCTGCAGGTCTCACAGGCAACAACGGCGACACACTCCGAGCCACTGTCCTTGTCGTCGTTGTCCTAACAGTCATCATCTTTGGAGGGACTACGGCGCGCATGTTGGAGATCTTGGGTATTCGCACCGGCGTAGTTGACGAGATCGACAGCGATGACGAGTTCGATATCGAGATTGTCAACGGCGGCACCTATACGCGTAATAAGGGCCAAGGCTTTGGCCATACACCGCGCCCTAGCCAGAACGGGCTTTCCCTCACCGACGTCCAAGGAGCGGACGCTACGTACTCGAGTGGCTCTTTTGCCCGTAACAGCCCACCAACGCGTCCGAATGGCCTCGCTCCACGCCGGAATTCAAGCCATCCACGTCGCCCCGATGGCGCAGACCAGAATCTCCTTAGTCCCGCTGACAGCGGCTCAGCCGATGAAGACGACATTGATCTCGACCTGCCTCCGAGCGCACGTCGCTCACCAAGCCGTAACCTATCGCCTTCGCATGCTGTAGTGGGAGACTCTTCTCCCTATCCGACGTCGGGTAATAGGCCGGCAGAGGGTCCGAGTAGGGTCGCGACGGCGACTGGTGCGGTGGTACAGCTATTCAACGACATCAGTCATGATCCTGCGAACGCATTTAAGCAAATCGATGACGGTTTCTTGAAGCCGCATCTCCTTTTGGACCAAGGCAAGGGGCCGGGACCGAATAATGTTTGACTGTTACTGAGCGGGAACACGGGGCATAGGTGGCGTTTTAAGAGTATTCAGGAGATCACATCGCAGGTTTTGCGTCGCACTAAAGTCGGAGTGTAAGGTGTCGTAGCATGAGGTTCTAGACGGCTTCTCAAATGTCAGGAGCGAAACTCTGTTTCAAATCATATGCTGTGAGGGTCTCCAGCCGGCACTATCAGTAGTCGGGCGTGCCTGTCAAGGTCTGCACATCACGCCGGACTGATGATTCGTCGCAGTAGTCGTTGCATGACCTGTAATATGCGCAAATGACAGTTGACTATTCAAGCGAGGGTGCACCTGTTCACGGGAAACACATACTCAACTAGGCACGGGGAGTCACACAGCCTCTTGGTGTCCTTGCGTCTTGAGCGAGAGAGAAAGAGAGAGAGAGGCTTGCACCATGTTTTCAGCGAAGCTGGTCTTCTACCAGACGCGAGGTCGAGACAAGCTCAGAGAACCCCTGTAATCGTGAGGCTTGCGTGAGGCTTTCACAGTATTGGTGCAAAGCTTGTTGTACATGGAGACGGTATCTGAGGGAGCGCTATTACCGATGAGGAACTAGCGTCATCCTTTGAGTGTTTAGCCGACACTTGCACTCTAACTTCATTCAATACGGCCACTCACATTTCGCCCTCTATATCGCCCTACTAATAGGTTGCGACCATTAACTAAGGTCGAAGAGCCTCGGCGCAAACGCTGCACACTTACTGCCGAATGACGGGGCCATTACCGTGGGCATCCGGTGGGTTTTGGTACGGAGAGGTATGAATGGTGATGCTGATAGGTGGTATATGTTGCGACCGCGACAGGCTTCCGGAGGTGATGGGTACACAGCGACGATGTACAACATACGCCTACCTGACTGCTAAAACGCGCGGCGTTCCTCCCGTCGCCTGGCATTTCCCCGGTATTAGATTCGAGCTACTCGAAACAAAGCCTCGCTCTCCGTCTTCCAGAAGCCTGCCATATCTGCTCATATCACCTCGTATCGGACGAGGTCTGGAGATGACGAGGTATATCATTCGTTACCGATGTACGTGTGGAGTGCATGCATCAGGGTAAATGCAACATTAAAGAGCCTCCAAGATGCGCGTTAATCAATGTCGACCATCATGTGTACATGGACATCTTTCCAGAAGCTCTCTCATCCAGTACAATCCGGGTCGAGCCTACGCATTTTGCTTGGTACCGCGTCTCAGGCCTGTCGCCCTCTCATCAAGGGCTGATAGATTGATATTGCAGAGGCGGAAAATCCCTCTTTCTGTTGCATATATGTTGATCAGTTATGCAGTAGTGGCGCAGCTTCATAGGTTGGTACTCTGCGATACAGGCCAGAACACACCATCACATGCCTTTTGGAGCACATGGACCTGAAATTCGGGTATGAAGATCCCCTGAAGAAATCAACAGGGCAGCAAATGACTCGAGGGACGGTGTGTTTTCGGATGACTCGACGCCATGCTCGAGGAGTAACTATCGTCCCTAGTTTCGACGGCCAGACTACACATCCCCATACCAACGTTGTGGCTATCCCATAGAGTATGCCATGGATAATCTAACAATCACATTGCTTGAGAACAAGGCTGACATATCAGCGTGGGGTCGCGGGGTAATGGCCTCGGGAAGTGAGCATCCCCGCAACCGCAAGGTGTCTCATGTAAATATTCATATATTTACCCTGACAACTCCGTCCAACGACACACCACCCATATGAAACAACGGAAGAAACATATCCCATCGGTTCCGTACTTGCCAAAGCACCGAACAATGAAATGAAATCATTCACGCTGGCAAGCTCCGTTGAGGACCTACGCAACAATATGGTCTCGCCCAGCTCCAACAGGCTTAACATAAGCGACTGAGGTATATCGAGGTAACGCCACCGGTAACGCTACCGGGAATATTAACTCTGTCGCCTTCCATCCATCTGGCATCATCTTACTGGTAACCTTGTTATAGTACCATACCCGCCCATGATCAATCTTCATCTAAGCCTCATCTCTCAAGCGCTGATGTGCACAGACCCAAGGAGAAACCCCATGTCCGCAGTCTACGGGCCTTCTCCCTGATGAGCTGGTACCTCGACTTAAGGTTGGTGCAAAAGCATTTGCCATAGTACCAAGTCACTTGCCAATGTTGATATAAGAGGCTCTTCGCTCCCCCAAGGCTTCTGGCATCAACACTACCAAGCATTCGCTCACTTCCAGTCGTCAACATGAAGGGTCTTTTCTCTGCCGTTCTGGCTTCGGCCATCACTGGCGCTTTTGCGCTTCCTTCTCCTACTGAGAATGGCCCCATTACTGCTCGCGCTGCTGCCGCCGCATGTGCCACTCCGGTCACCCTCTCTGGCAACCCCTTCGCGTCCCGCTCAATTTACGCCAACAAGTTTTACTCATCTGAGGTTGTCTCTGCTGCTGCTGCGATAACTGATACTGCCTTGGCATCTGCCGCTGCTAAGGTTGCGAATGTGGGAACCTTTATGTGGATGTGAGTTGGTTGGTTTCTTTAGCATAGTTTCGAGGCTAATGCATTTTTAGCGACACCCGTGACAAGATCTCCATTGTTGAGGACACCATCAAGGACGTTCCTTGCGACCAAATCGCCGCTCTTGTCATCTACGATCTTCCCGGCCGTGACTGTGCTGCCAAGGCCTCCAACGGTGAGCTTGCCGTTGGTCAGCTGTCCACCTACAAGACCGAGTACATTGACCGTAAGTATCATCATTCAGGAGGGTTGAAGATTGTAACTAAAATGATTCCAGCCATCGTTGCCATTTTCAAGAAGTACCCCAACGTTGCCATTTCTCTGATCATCGAGCCCGATTCCCTCCCCAACTTAGTCACCAACATCGACCTCCAGACCTGCAAGGACTCAGCCTCCGGCTACCGTGATGGTGTTGCGTACGCACTCAAGTCGCTCAACTTGCCCAACATCGCCATGTACATTGATGCTGGCCATGGAGGATGGCTCGGCTGGAACGACAACCTCAGTACGTCTCCTATCTTGTTTTTCAATCCATCTCCTACAAGTCACTAATCCCCCCTCGCAGAGCCCGGTGCTCAGGAGCTTGCTGCCGTCTACAAGGCCGCCGGCAGCCCCAAGCAAGTCCGCGGTATTTCCACCAACGTCGCCGGCTGGAACCAATTCGACCTCACGCCTGGCGAGTTCTCACAGACCTCAGACGCGCAGTACAACAAGGCGCAGAACGAGAAGCTATTCGTCTCGCTCTTCGCGCCCGAACTCACGACTGCCGGCATGCCCAGCCAGGCCATTGTCGACACTAGCCGCAACGGCGTCAGCGGTCTCCGTCTCGAATGGGGCGACTGGTGCAACGTCAACGGCGCCGGGTTCGGTGTCCGTCCAACCTCCACCACGGGCGCTTCGCTCGTTGACGCGTTTGTCTGGGTCAAGCCCGGTGGTGAGTCGGATGGTACGAGTGATACTTCGGCGAAACGCTACGACTCCTTCTGCGGTAAGGCTGATGCGTTTAAGCCGGCTCCCGAGGCGGGTGCGTGGAACCAGGCGTACTTTGAGGCGCTGGTAAAGAATGCTAAGCCGGCATTGTAAGCGCTTGGTCGCTGCAAGTATTTAGCTACCGAGGTAGCCTGTGTATATAGATCATGAGTATGATGTGAGCGTACGAGCACTAGCTATGTCTCTCTCTCTTTCTCACTTGAATATCTTCGCTTCGCTGTCGATATGTTACATAGCCTAAGAATGAGAAGTCTCGCTGGGTTCTACTCCTTTACATTTTGCCGCGCTCTGTTTGGTTGAGAAAATCTGCACTACATCTCGCAACCCAAATTGAAGCCAGTGTATAAGCGCCTAGATGAGTTATGTAATGCCTGCTATTAGGTGTA
>ML976084.1:65072-83173 GCA_010015635.1 Clathrospora elynae | reverse complement strand
CTCAACCAATAACCGTTTCCATAACTGATCCAAGACGGTCAGACATGTGTTCTCAGCAGTGACAATTAGGCGGCATGTACCTCCTACTACTTCAGCTCATTGTGGTATCCTTCATTCCAGACCTTGTCCCACTCCTCTTGGTCGAAGCCATCCATATGGAACTTGGGGGAACGATAATATGGATTGTCAGACTCTGTCGCGATCAGCATGACTTCTCTCATGGATAGCACGCACTTACTCTTTCTCATAACCCAGTCATGAAATTTCTACCTGAGAAGACCCCCTGGCGCACTGGCCGTAGCAGGATCGTCATCTGTGAAATTATCCCAAAGCGCAAAGCCAACAGCAAGATAGAAGTCGTCGAAAATATTAACACTTAGCTTGTGAGACACATCGGCAACCATGTTGACAAGATGGTCCAGATCGCAAGCTGGATGACGTCGAACAGCCAGCAGGATAGACGAAGGTGAGCGTACATCGTTGAAGCGCGCACAAGCCACAGAGAAGCGGCAAAGGCTCCCGACCCCACTTAAATCCAGAATCGTGGTCTCTCCAAAGAACGTCTTCGTCTGTGCTTTCGGGTGGGCTACGCACTCTTTTGGAGGAAAAGGGCCCATGTAAGTGCGGTGGGTATGGAAGGTTTCGAGGACGCTAGAGACAAAAACCACAAACGCCGAAGAAGGGTCCGAGGCTTGCGGAGTCGATGATGAGGCGCAATGGCTCCTTGTGTAAACGGTCCAGTTTGGTTGCTATAATGGGTGTCGCTTCGGCGTTGACGTTTACGGGCGGAAGAGAAAGCGGGGCGGGCCGTTTGCACAGGGGAGTGAGAGTGGAAAGGCTGCCTTCACCGGCCACGAAGCTAGTGTGACCAGGCGGGTACTCACTGGAGAAGACGATGATAGGCGCCCAGTATCTCAGCCGATCATTTGGCGTTCAAAAGAGATTTTGACTAACTTAACATTGGTTTGTCTGTCTCACTGGACCCGATCGTAGTGGACAGAGTATTGCACTTCCTGTCTAATGATGTTGATTTCCGAACTTGCATCGTCGACCGATTGGCTATCCGGTGCAGAGTCTTTTGGCCGCGATGAAACGACTGCCGTGTTCCGCAAATCCTCCGGCCTTAGTCTCATACGCGTGACGCGAGCTTCAAGCCTCGAGCCCGCTCGAGACGATTCTGGTGAGATTGAGTCGATGCTGATATCGGATGTCTTCACCTTTTTTGATCCTACGCGCGATGCTTTTGTGTTCTTCGAGGCAGCACTTCCATCTGACATCTTGTACGTCTGTGAGTTTCCGTGCACGCGCATAAGCTCGCCATGACCGAATCCAGTATTGAGGGATTCCGTAAATTGCTTCAGAGCGGCGATCGTGGCCGCGGCAAGGGAGTAAGATAACTCGACAGCCTGCCATATGACGACTATGGCTGCCGTCAGTGAGACGTCGGAGGCAGTCGTGAGCTTGTGCGTCGCATTCAGGCGGAGAAGGGAGAAAATGATGGTACTGTGGTAATGTAAGTCCTGCTCTTTAGAATTTCCAGGCTAATTGAGACGTACGGTAACCGGAGCCAGAAAGCGAAGATGACGATGAGTTTGTTTCGAACCTGCATTTGAAGGCTCCACACCAACTGAACAGGTAGGAAAAGCAGGAAGACCTCGGTAGTAACGTCCAAAGCTGTTGAGACCTGCCACCTCATCTCCTTCTTGGGACACTCAGAGCTAACAGAGTCCATGTTCCATGAGAACTCGTGGTTAAGAGAACAGTTGGCGGTCAGGAGGATGATAGAAACAAAGCACTGAGCCACAATCAGGGCGCCTACACCGAACTGAGCTCTCCTGTGAGAGACCGTCTGCGTCGTGCGTAGTAACATGGCGACGATGGCAATTTTGGAGATACATAACGATACGATCCAGGTGATGTTACCGGCCAGTGTATACTTGTTTAGCTTCTTGACGATGGACGGCGAGTGAAGGTCCAGTTCAGAGAGTGGACGACCGAACCCCGCGGAAATAGTCCCATAAGTACAACCGAAGAATGTAAGAGCGAGAATCTATATATCCGACTTGTCAGTGGGTAGTCTTTTCTTGAAGCACAGCGGTGTGGCGTGTACGATCGCAGAACAAGGTTGTCAGGAAAAACAGGCTAGCGCTTCAGCGAATTAAAACAGTGTGTAGAGCAACTGGCTCGCTTTGCAGCGCGTTTTATCGTCTCTTTAGCCCCTCGTTTAGTTCGCTCGTAGGTGACGTGCAGTACGAAGCGTTGAATCTACGAGAAAGGACTCACTCCGGACAACAACACAAGTAAGTCATCGATACCGTAAGCCGGCCATCGAATGTAGCCTCGTAGACATGCTATACACAGAGTATAGCAGAGACATAGGCCGACGGTAAGCTTTAATCCATCCACATGGCCCGGGTGTCGAACAAGAGCTTCGCCAGAGTCGGACATGATGTTAGCGGACAACCCACACTGAGCACGGCTCGATGATCTTATGTTCCCACGCACCCAAGGCGCAGGCCCGCAGGATGGCTTGTGGCGCTGTTGCCGAAGGAGTGGTACTAATCAGAGCTTCAAGTCATACCGGAACTCGTGCATCAAACCCGGCGACAAAAAAGCTCCGAATGTAAGTGTTTTGCTTCCTCTGTTTCATGGTCAGCCCGTGAGCGAGTGTTACCTTGTCGACGTCCGTGTCTTTGCTTTTACCCAGGTTAGCGTAGGCCATGGCATTCCTTCTGCACCGTATGGCTGGGTCTAGGTCTGATCATGTCTCGATTAAACGAGTTCATCATGGAATTCCTAAGCCCATGCTCAACGGTGGCGTAGACCTAGACGCATGGGGGACCTATCATTTCACAATACCCCGCTAAACCGCAGGGGCACTGCTCCTCTGGTTTATCTATACGAAGATGAGCAAAAGCTGCGATTGGTGAAGATGACCATCCTGAGATCAACTGACAGAGCAGCTTGGTCGGTCGACAGTTGTCCATGCGAAGAAACAAGGGATTTTGCACGAGTCGGATTGAACGGCGGCCGCGTTGATGCTTGCGCCCACGCAGCATATGAGAATTTCTCGAGGATGTTCAGGATACAGGACCATGCGGAAGGATTTGCGCAGGACTGAAGCGCGGCTTGGGGAAGTGAGATTCTGATGCGCGGTGTGTTGACGGGTCGAGGCTGGCAGGACCGCATGTTTTTTAGTGGCTACGGGACGGCCCAAGGGCTCCACAGCATTTCACCCTCCACGCCGGCAGTCCACGGAACCGCCCCACGAGCCCTGTTTAAAGCTTGCGTTCGGCGTTCATCTCGCGATTTCATCTGGGATCGAATGGCGGCCACACAAGGGCTTCCTTGCCTTCTAGGCTGGCTCTCTGCGACAAATGATTGACATGACGGGAAATAGTGAGTGCACACAGCCACGACACATGATCCCACGGCAGATTAGCGCCCTTTATTGGGCGAGGAGCATGAAGACCCTGAACACCTCTTTTAAGTCATCCCGCTCGGACGCTTCGGTTGCACAACGCCTGCATCCTCGACGACTGATTCGACAATACCAATCTATTGCAGAAGCGTGCCACATCAACGGAAGGTGATGCCAGGAATGGCAGCTCGTCCCTGACCTCCGGATACAGTACGTAATCAAGCATTCTTCCGCAGATTTTGAGATCTATTTCTCCGTTGAGGCTCTCGCTTTTTCTGGAATATTCCTTATCGTCTTCGCTGCTTGTCGCCGCTTGACTGCTTAGTTCTTCATACAATGGCGGTGTTTGGAGAGACCAAAACTGTGAACGCTCTCGAAGAATACGACATCGGAAGCAACGGAAGCATAGAAGCGGACAGAATGCATGCCTCTGTGCTAGGGGGCACATCTCATGATGCGCAGGACATGTATAGGATGGGCAAAAAGCAGGAGCTTCGGGTAAGCCTTTGCGGAACTCGATTTACATACGAGCTCTACTAACGGCGCCATCAGAGAAACTTCCGTCTGGTCTCTATTATTGGATTCGTCGTCGTCCTGCAGTCAACATGGGAGAGCGCACTTCTGTAGGCTACTCAGCATGTCAGCACTATTTCCCGGCTAACGGCTGCAAGTTCTGCTTACTTCGGGCTCTTCAATGGAGGCACCGCTGGTGTCGTGTGGATGATGATCATCACTTGGCTTTTTGTACTGGCTATGATCGCCTCTCTCGCTGAGATGGCATCCATGGCTCCAACCGCCGGTGGCCAATACCATTGGGTCAGCGAGTTCGCTCCACCCTCTTTCCAGAAGTCGCTCAGCTACATTGTTGGTATGTTCCAAAAACTCCATATTCGATGTTAGTTCTATGCTGACATAATTCCCAGGTTGGAGTGCTGCCGTGGGCTGGGTTTCCGGCATCCCCGCCTGTGCCCAGATGCTTTCGAGTCTTGTCATTGGCATGGTTCTTCTCGCCTATCCGGACGCTCAAATTGGCGAGTTGTGGCACGTCACACTGCTCATGTTCCTCTGGCTCTTCTTGATGATCGGGTTTAACATCTTCCTTGCTCAGCACCTGCCACTCGCGGAGGGCATAGTGCTTGTGCTGCACGTTTTTGCCTTCTTCGCCTTCTTGATTCTTTTCTGGACAATGGCAGAGCGACTACCCGCTGAGGAGGTATTCACAAAATGGACAAACGGAGGAGAGTGGAGCTCGATGGGTGTATCCGCACTTGTCGGTCTTTCGACTCCCCTCTGGTGCTTTATTGGACCTGATGCAGGAGCGCACATGTCCGAAGAGCTGAAAGACGCAGCTGTTGTGCTGCCCAAGGCCATGATGTGGGCTGTTTTCTTCAACGGCGTTTTTGGCATCATCATGATGATTACCTTTGTGTTCTGTGGTGGAGCTCTGGAATCCGTCTTGGAATCACCGACCGGCCAACCTGTTCTCCAGGCAGTCTACAACGCCACCGGCTCTATTGCTGGGACCGAGATCATGGGTGTGCTGCTCGTTATCTTGGTCTTCTTTGCCGCCGTTTCCGTCACAGCTGCTTCTTCGCGCCAGATCTGGGCTTTCGCTCGCGACAGGGGTCTTCCGTTCTCTGCCTGGATCGAGAAGGTTCCTGCTGGTTGGGACATTCCCGTCAACGCTCTGCTTGTCTGCCTCGGATCGTCGCTCGTGCTCGCATGCATCAACTTCGGTTCAGACGTCACACTCAACGCCATCGTTTCCATCTCAAACGCAGCGCTCATTTTTTCCTACATCATATCGATCGGATGCGTGCGACTCAAGCGTCTACGAGGTGAGCCTCTGCTTCCTCGCCGCTGGAGCTTAGGCAAGTTCGGAGGTATCGTCAACGACCTTGCCCTTGTATTTTTGCTTGTAGCTTTCGTCTTCTCGTTCTTCCCTATAATGCCGAACCCTTCTGCGGCCGATATGAACTGGGCGATCCTGATGTTTGGCGCGCTCGCTATCATTGCTACGGCCAACTACTTCGTTAGCGCAAGGAAGAGCTACATTGCGCCAGTTTCGTTGGTTAAGCGGGACTAGACGCTATTACGAACTTTTGCATCTTTCCACAAAACGAAAGTTTCTCTAGCAAGAAACAACCTCCATATAAAATGACACATGACAACAGTAAAATACGTATTCGAAGGGTCTATTTCGCACGCTAATGTCTGACTAATCCCACTTTAGCTTAGCTTCTCTGTTTGACAGATATCGACACCTTGATGAACTCCGCCGTCCTCGGCCGATTACAAGTTTGTCGCTGCACGAAAACAAACAGTCATATCACTCGATCCAGATTTTGCGATCGCACCTACATACCCTCATACGATCCCCAAAGCAAGCCGCGTGTTCTTTAAATATTCAACGAAGTGCGGGGCATGCAAATGTGAGCAGCCTTGGGGCCCATATCAATTTGTGCTATACAGTTACCTTCCACATCTAAGCATCGCACCTCAAACACCAAAATGTCACAAATCCTAACCGAGGCGGACATCCTTTTCCCCCACCTCTCCAACACACCAAACCTATCAAGCACTCTTTCCTCACTCCGCCGCTCAACCCTCTCGACACATAACCGCCTCTCCTCAATTATCTCTGACAGCGCCTTCGTCACATCCGTTGCGAACGCCTACGATCTACCCTTGGTAGCAAACGAACGCTGTGGAAGCTGGTACATCCCGCCTTCCCACAAAACCGGATCTGTCTACTTTAAAAGCACGGACGGCCACATGGGCGAGTGGGGATTCAGTCTTAGGAGACTGAATCTGCAGTTGTTGGATGTGGTAGAGAAGTGGGGTGGGGCGGTTGTTGTGGATAGTACGAGGAGGGGGAAGAGCATGCCTGATGCACTCTCCAAGACGATTCCGATTTGGTGCTGTGTTATCAACCGTGCTATCTTTGGAGGTGAGGGGAAAGAGAAGCACAATTCGAAGTTGTGTACGCCTCCAAAGGCTGTAGGCGAGAGTGAGCATGCGCAGATTCAGGGGAGGATTGATGGGTTTGTACGGCAGTTTTTGGTACGTCTACGTGTATTTCTTTTGCTTCTCATGTGATCAAGCTAACATTGAAGTCAGGAAATCTGCAAACCCAATATCCCACATCTCCGCAGCAAACTTCAAAAACCCCTGCGGCCAATATGGGTAACGCATCAATCCTCTGTCCCGGACTCACCGCCTTCGTTCCTGAACTTCCATCCGATCATCCTCTGCACAGCCTCGCGACGTGTCCACGGCGCTGAAGCATCAGAAAGTGGATATATTCAAGGCGCAGCTGACGACCATGAAGCATGGTCTAATGGACTCACGCCAACGCTTTTCTGGGAAAACAAGGATTTGTTGATGAGTACGAGTGAAGAAGATGCACCGAGTGTGATTTCAAAGCTCGTCAAAGAAGAGAAAGGAAGCAAGGCGATTGCCACCCTGATTGCACCGACGTCGGAATTATTCATCTCTCCAAACGAGAATGTGGATTTGGCTGGCTTTGACGTGGTGATAAGCTGCACGCCATACCCGTTCCCCCCTTCGATCCTCAAAGATGCCGGAGTCAAGCACTACCTGCACCTCAAATGTCAAACAGGCAAACTCGGCTCCCGAGATCTACGCACTCAGCTTCCTCGAGTCCTGTGTTTTTTTTCCTCTCTACCAATACCCTCACCCGGAAAGATATTGGTATGTTGTCCAACGGGCAAAGATCTCTCCGTCGGCACCGCCCTCGCAATTTTATGCCTCTACACTGGCGATGAAGGCGACATCGACACGAGCAAGCCACGAGAACAAAGTGGCATCGTGAAGGCATTTGTCAAACAGCGCCTAAGCTGCATCACAACGAGTAACCCAGCACTAAACCCAAGCCGAGCAACACTACAAAGCGTCAACGCCGTATTACTAGAGAGTCAAGACCCGCGAGCGTTCTCAACATCGAAACACACCACCACCCTAACAGACAGAACAAAGCCCCTACTAGCGGCAGTATATACCACGCCGCACGCACCAACCCCAGACGCAGCCCCAAAGAACAACAGCGCAGAGACGCAAAACCCACCGCCTGACGTGCCAACAGCCATCTTCGAAAGCCTGCAGTGTTGTAAAGCGGATAAGCCGTGGGCGTTCAGACGCACACTCACCTCAGCCCTGCCCACACACCCCTCAGGCACCGTAACAGGAACCGCGACATTCACACCCTGTACACTGTCCGCATCATCGCCACCAACACTTCTCTACGCCGAAGAAGGGGAATTCGTCACAGATACTGGGTTGAAATTCACTGCGAGGAGGAAGTACGTGTACCAACTTAAACCTTCTCTATCTGACAAAGGCGAAGAGGATGGTAGTGGGAAACATATAGTCGTGCATTTCTTTGACGATGAAAAACTCCCACGGGCAAGTGTTGCGGACGGCGTGGGAGAGAAGGGAGAAGGTGTAGGAGGGCTATTTGTCGAAATGGGGGACCTCACCACATCAACGTCATCGGGCGCCTTCTCCACCTCTCCAGATGAAGATCGGGCGTGGGAGGCGAAGAACAGGGAACAACATCTCTGTGCAGAGGATTTGTATACTGCCAGTTGGACATTTGGTGAGGGTATGACTGGGACAATTACAAAAGGGAAAGGAGGGGAGACATGGTGGCAGGTCCGCTACGATGTCAACGGACCGAAGAAAGATTATGTGAGCACTACACGGTACTCCCGGATCTAGTAGGCGGGTGGTGGTAAGAGAAGAAGATGGATATAGGGGTATCAAGCCGTCTACGTAACAACAATGCCCACAAGAACGAGTAGCAAGAAACAGAGTACCCGAAGAGCGTCAAACACAGTCCAACGCCGTACACCATGCCGCTGAAATGCTTATGGCGTGACCCTCGATAATCTCAGCACAATATTCGCCATCTTTACCAACACGTTGATGACTAGGGCAAACGCAGCGACTGGGACGAAGATCTGCAGCAATTCGTACCACTTTACAGATCGGACTTCGGTTTCGATCCAGCCTGCACCCTTTAGTGGCTGGCCTCCGTTGACATTCGGTGTTATTCCGTCGTCTGCCGGGAAACGCTGGTTCTCGACAAAGTATTGGAGCAGATCGTCCTTCTCCCGCCAGCGTGCGAGCAGCCAGCCTGCGAAGACCTTTCCGTCGTGGGTTGGGATGTCGGCAATGGGGAAGCGGCGCCAGTGCATGTTTACGGATTTTGGGGAGCGGCCCTGGAAGTAGGTGCCGTGGAGGGTGAAGAGGTCCTGGCCGTATTGGCCGACGCTAAACACAGTCAGTTGCCATGGTGGTAAAAGGAAGTTTTGAGCTTACGGAACGCCTTCGTAGGCCAGCGTGCAGTCGTACATGTAGTCGACCGAGCCCTTGAGCTCTTGCAGACAAAATAACAGCCCCGTACTCCGTGGGAGCAAACAATGCCTCAGGTCCTCGATCCCGTTCTTGTCTGCCCATTTCTTGCTTGAAGTTCTCCCATTCGAGCTTAGGTTTGTGCCCTCGGGGAAGATGAGCAGCCACATTGGATCGAGGCCCTTGGAGCCAGACAGCGGCCCGCTGTGGCTGGTGGTCAGCTTCTTCAACCGATATCGGAAACGTTCCTTATCCGTCGACCACTTTCGCGATAGGAAGATGAAGCCGTAGAGCATCATGCCGGTGCCGAGCACGGGTATGTATTTGAGGGATTCTTTGAGAATGATGTAGAGGTGGCCGTGCATCGAGGAAGTATAGGCTATCCACCAGAGATAGACCCAGTCGGTGTAGATCTGGGCTGGGTCAGTGTCTGCCGGACGAGATGCCTAGAGCGAGGTATGCGAACCTGGTGGTTCGAGACGAAGACGATTCTCTCGGGAAAGTCACACTCTAGCCTCCCGTCTTCCGTCTTCCTCAGTTGTCCCCGTATGCTCTCGTCTCCACTAACGCGCATCGTGACGGGTGCCCACCAGTAAGTCATGGTGGCTGAGACGATGCCAAAATGCTGCTTCGTCATGGCCATCCACGCGTAGAAGAGATCTTTGCTGTAGAAATACAGCGGCAACCCGATGTACTGGGTAATAGCGATGCTAAAACAAGGCGTCAGTGCCCTAGACCTGACTGTCAGCGGGCCGTGTATACTGACGCGATGATGCTGCCGTTGAAGTACACTGCGAACAGGAACATGCGCAACGCTTGCTTGAAGACGCCATGCTTGATCTCACCACCGGGATGCGGTGTAGATTGCGAGGAGGTGGGCGGAGATTCGGAGGATGTGGAGTTTGCGGATATCTTGGTTCGGTATGCTTTCAGCGTCTCGATAACGGGTGCGGATGCGGGCGGGTGCCGCAGCTTCAGGCCTTCGGTCGCCATGGCGTTATCCATGGCAGCACGCCGAGTAAGGTTGGAGATGGTTCAACGAGGATAGGACACGTGATTTAGGTGTGCGCGTGTCGGTAGGTGGTGTGATAGAGGCGCGCTCAGGCGGACGAGCGAACTAGGGCCTAGGTATGCCGGGGGAGCGATACGATAGCAGGCGGTACTTCTCATCGGATACTAGACTTCGCAGGTGCCTGGTAGAGAAGGGAGAAGCTGTCTCGAGAGTAATCAGGCTACAGTTTATGCCCATCACTTCTCACGCACAGCAAGTGTGTTGGAGGAAGATTGCGGACGAATGTGCCCCGCGGCAGGGTTCAGCTCGTGGTAGTGGGGGAGCTAGCCGCGTCAAGAAGCCTTCACTCGCAACTTTCATCCACTGCAAGCAAAAGCTCACGTGTCACGCATGTGAAGATGGAGATTACTCGCTGGGCCAGAATTATCCCCGTGCCCTAGCATTCACTCCACTGGACGATTCGGGCACGCTACACCACGAGGGGCTTAACAGTAACCACGGTGCGGCTAGCCACAACCCGATCATATGGCGCCCACTACTGAACAATTCAAGCTTCGCGCATACCGTCTTATACATAATCGACGATAGTCTTTCACTATTTTGGCGCAATATTAGCTCCCGCAATGAAGTTTGTCCAGCACCACGTCCTGCCGTGGCGGCTCCTCGCCCTACCAGCACAAGCACGGAGCTTCTGCTCGACCTCTCGCCGCCTCGAGATCAGGCACGTCTCCGAGCTCCCTTCGCGTACAAAGCCGTCGTACATACAGTCGCCCTCGAATACGCTACTGAGCCTGCAATGGCCCTCACCCCCACGCAACGTCCTCATCACGAAGAAGAAGCGCACGCCAAACATCACCGAGTCCGTCGTCGAGTTCACCACACACATACGCTCGACCTACCCCTCAATTAACGTCATCCTCGAACCCGAGTCCGCCGAAGAGCTCCATGAACAGCTCCCGTTCCCTGTATATACGTATCACAGAGGCGATGGCGTACCGCAGCATCTGTCGGATAGAACCGACCTGGTCTGCACACTGGGCGGCGATGGCACCCTGTTGAGGGCTAGCAGCCTGTTCAGTCATGTGGCAAGCGTACCCCCAGTGTTGAGTTTTGCCATGGGCACCCTTGGCTTTCTGGGCGAGTTCAAGTTCCAGGAGTACAAGAGGGCATTTCGAGAGGTTTATATGAGCGGCGCACCAGACACATACTCGACGCTGTCGGACTCGATGGGTGCAAACCCTCCAACACTACCCACGTCGCCTGACGACCCATTGGATAGGCCTCTGAGCTATGCGGACATACGAGGAAAGGCCATGGGAAGCAACAGGACAGCGCGTATATTGTTGCGCAACAGGCTGAAGGTCGGCGTCTTCGGCCCAGACGGCAAAAGGATAGGAGGGGGGGATGGCGACACCTACGCGCTGAACGAAGTCACCCTCCACCGCGGCTCTTCTCCACATCTCAAGATCATCGACGTTTACATCAATAACCGCTTCCTGACCGAAGCGGTGGCAGACGGTATGATCATCAGCTCGCCCACCGGATCGACCGCCTACAGTCTTTCTAGCGGTGGCAGCATCGTCCACCCACTCGTCTCATCCATATGCCTCACGCCCATCTGCCCTCGATCGCTTTCTTTCAGACCCCTTGTTCTCCCAGCCGAGACACCCATAACGCTGCGCCTCGGCAAGAAGAACCGCGGCCGCGAAGTCGAGGTGAGCATCGATGGAAACACCATCACGGAAAAACTAGGCACTGGTATGGAAGTCCGCATCGGTGGAAATGAGATCAGGAGAGATGCTCGAGGCTGGGAGGGCGGCGTCCCAAGTATCGTACGCGGAACGAATGGAAAAGAAGACATGGCGGAAGATCACTGGGTCGGCGGACTAAACGCCCTACTAAAGTTCAACTATCCCTTCGGTGACCAGGAGCCGTAGGCACGCATAGGTAACTACATCAAAACAAAAGCCACATGAGCATTACCGTGGCGAACTCGCGTCAACTCCCCCCAATCTCAGTCTCCGCGCAATGTGACGCATCTCCAAACAAACACAAACTCACGACCTCGATCCGCCGATCGTTCCGTGCAACCCCACTCCCATTACTCTTTAGAAAACAGTTGTACGGCATCCCCCCGCTCTCATCCATGGCCTTGCTCTGGTTCCACCACTCTGGTATAAATCCCCCGCCTACACATAGCCGGTCCGCACCCCCTTTATGTCCGTTGTACATGACGCACGCTTCGACGCAGTCCGAGGGTGTGGCGGCTGATAAGGCAAAGAGTTCGTCGCGGTTCCAGCCCGCTTGGCAGAAAGTGGTGTATGTAGTGTTTAGGAAGGTACTCGTGCTGGTTAGGGACGAGGGGAAGGGTTTGAGGAAGTTGGAATCGGAGCAGCCTGTTGTTGGAACGGGAAGGGTGCGCGCGAAGACTGTGCTTAGGGCGCTTGTTGTTGGCGGTGGGGATGAGGATGAGGTGTTTGTTGAGGGTAGGGTCGGACAGGATGCGGTGTGGTTTTGTTGTGCAGGAGCGTCGTTCTTGTGTGTCTTGTCTGAGACGGCTTTTCCGATGAAGCCGCCGGCTACACCTGCGACTATGGCGATTACGAGGTAGTATACCAAGGGAAATATCCACCGTTTTAAGACGGAATTCCGCGCCGCTGCTGGTGGAGTAGGCGCATCGGAGAGGTACATGTGCGGTTGTTGCTGCTGCTGCTGCGCTTCTTCGCCGTAATCCGCGACAACAATAGGCGAAGAGCTATCGGGCACAGAGTAAATGTAACTTGATGCGATTTCAGACTTTGGTACCGGTTCCAATGTGCAGTGCATGGATGTTCCCCGTGACGCCATGATGAGGACGACGACGATGCAGATAGAGGGAAATAAATAAAGAAGGAAAGACAGAGATGGAGAAAGCGCACGAAAAACCGACGAACTACCTTAGAGTCTGTTACATCGTCACGTACCCGCTTCCTGTATGCATGTGCGTGGCACAGTCAAACATGTCAAACGTGGTCGCATGAAGGTAGGCCTCGCGGGGTGTGAGGGCCAATGGTTAGCCGCGCGCACAAGGGACTACGGCAATATGCTCAAGACTAGAGATTAAAGAGCAGGAGGTGATATGAAGAACGATGAGTTCGCTACTTCAATGCTGTTCACGCAAAGGTGTTCTTGGTACGCGGTATAGTTGAAAGTTTGAATCTTGGGCTAGATGTGACCTCGGGAAGCATTGTTATAAGCCTGTACAAGGCGTCAAGTGAAGAAGAAGAGGAGTTGGTTCTATTACAAGCTATGTACAATGCGGACAATATATAGACGAGATTACCTAAGGAAACTAGCCCGGGTAGGCTGACACACCCCCCCAGCTGCAGTGAACAACAAAGCTGATGTATGAAAGGTAGTCCCGGTAGGCTAGTATCAGCTGGTGAAGCTATCAGGGCTCATTACATCGTCCCTTAGTCTATCACTGGAGCATGGTCTGTCAAGTTGATAACGTACATCTGTGAGACCAAGCTGTCTCATGAAGTTGCCATGGCTCTGTCGTGCAAGAGTCTTAGTAAGTCCGTCTGCAGGCATCTGATTTGTAGCCAGCCAGTGAACGTGTATTTGGCCATGCTCTGCCTCCTGTCACAGCCACATCTGGTGGGTATCAACGTGCCTAAGCTTGGTGTGAAGTCGATCTTCTGACTTGGTGACAATGCCTACTGCCTGCAGGTTGTCACAATAGAGGGTAGGCTGCACTTGAGGCTTGAAGTTTATCTGATCAAACACTTGGTACCACCATTCAATCTCGCTTCCAGCTATGGATAGAGCAAGAAGCTCTGTTTCAGTTGTTGACTTCGTCACTGATTTCTGCACTGTTGCTTTCAAAGTACACCTAATGATAAGTATCGCATGCCTCAGCTAGGCGCTCATAATGTGGCTTCATATTCGGTTGCCAAATACTGCAAAAAACCTAAGGAAGATCGCCTGGTACTTCTCAGGCCGCGTAACATATATTTCATGCACACCTCCTTCGACCTGCATGGGTCGCGCCGACCCTTCTGAGCGCGATCACTTCTCATACAGTGCGGGGAGAAGAGCATGTTCAGGCATCCACGTTGCTGGGCGCTCGCTGATAATCAAAGTCTGACGTGTTCTATGAGGCTTCAATCTCGTTTGTTTTTTTGGATCAGACAGAACGGAAGTATAAGTAGTAGTGAAGATGACGGCGCCAGGCTTCATCAGTGTTCCCGATTCTTTCGAGTTCGATAACGGCTAGGTCAGAAAAACAAGCTGAATTCATAAAAGACGAGAGCCTGAGGGCGGAGAAGGACGGGTAGAGCTACTGGTACAGATCAAATGATACTGCAGTGCTAACAGTCTGCGATTCCGCTTTTAATACCCCTCCCTCTTTGGTGGCTCCTTATACCCCTCATCCCAGATCTTATCACTCTCCAACCCAATCCACTTCTGACTTTCATTCGGCCAATCATGCTGCTTCCTAAAATAAATATTCTCCTGCGACAGTTCGACCGCCTGTCCCGTCAACGTATCATCCGCTAGGAACTTATCAATCGCCTTATTCACAGTTGAAAGAGGCGTGATATGCTCTTTTGGCCAGCACCTTGCCACTTCCGGTGGGCACAGGTTTGTCGGAATAAACGCTGGACAGATGGCGTTTACCGTAATTCCTTCTTTGACGAAGACAGGTCCAGATGCGCGACACAGGCCGATGACGCCGTACTTACTAGCTGTGTACTGAGGACATTGCGACATATGATACAGCCCTGCCGCACTACTCGTAGCAACAAACCAGCCCTTCCCTCCGCCCCCCTCCCTACTCCTCCTCACGTAATACTTGAACAGCCACAAACCCTGTATCACGGCCTCGAGATTAACCTCCATCGTCTTTGTATTCAGCTTCTTCAGCAACCCTTCCTCATCCAACTCTTCCTTTTCGGCAGGTTCGAAGATATTCTGTCGGTCGTCAATGCCAGCGTTCGCGTGGCAGAAATCCAGTCTATTGCCGCCCCACTCGTAGGCGCGCTTAAAGAGCCGGGCTTGCGAAGCGTAGGACGACACATCTGTTTGGATGAAAAGGGCGTCGGGCCCCAGGTGCGATGCGACGGTTTGGCCGCTCGTGAGGTTTAGGTCTGCGATTATGACTTTGTAACCTTGGCTGTAGAGATGGGTTGCTACGGATTCGCCAATGCCGGAGCCAGCTCCCGTTACGATGGCTACGGGCTTGGACATGGTGCCGTCGCTCGAATGGCGTGTGAAGGGAGATGGGAGAATGTATGCTAAGGGTAGCTGTTTTAGAAGGGCATGTTCTTCACCAACAGAGGCGATCTAACTTCAATGCAGATCGAAGACAGTCCCCGCCTACGCAATACGGTTACCATTTTCGCCATAATTGTGGTGGTGGAGATGCGATGTAAGCCCCACATCATCAATGCCGGGAGTTGTGGATTGCATGAGCTACCCTGCACTAGACCGCATCAGGGCGTGCGGAGATCAATATTGTCCTCTCAGGATCACTTGAATCCACAGACTTACGAACTACAAGTCGTTTTTTACAAACATCTCCCGTTTAAATGAGCTTATAAAAGCTAGGACAGATAAGAGGCAAAATCCAGTCATATCTTCGCACAACGTTCTTCACTACGAAACCGAAGCTCGCATCATCGCGCGCTTTGAAGCTACTTCACGACTCATTACGCGCTACCGCAAACACACCCCTAAAATAGCTGCATCCGCATTCCTTATGCAGGCTTTCCTGGCACCCGCAGACTTCGAAGCCCTCCTCGAGTGCGAACACGCAACCACTCCAAGCAACGATGTGAAGATTGCCAAGAAGAGCTCTAGCATTCTCTCTATATCCGCACCCGAATCCGTCGAAGTCGCACTATGCTACGCATGGATAGACGGTCGCACCAACGCTCTTGACGATAACTGGCGGACGGTACGCTACACACCACGACGGGCGAAGAGCATATGGTCTTAGAAGAAGGTTGGGACGATATCATGGCTCATCGGGGAATATCGCCTGCGGCCTGCGGGTTTCATAGCGGTTGAAGCTGCGAAAGCGGGTGGAAGATGGGATCGTGCATACGCAGGCCCCGCTACCATTGCAGAGCCCGAGGACTCAAGACTGCTGGGGTACCTGCTGCAGAGGCCCTGTGGAAGAGCTTGAACAAGACCGAACGATACAGTATTGTGGAAAACGGAGACTGCATCGCAGGCGACTAGATCGAGCAGGATAGAGGCATTTGTGCAGATGCTGGCTGCTGGTCAACGCCCCAGTGGTACCTCCAAGACAGCAGCCCGAAAGATCAAGCCTAAACAAAGTGACCATGCAAGCATGCGAAAACCAAACACGATAGCAAAGCCAAACGAGCGAAGGATTCCCCTTCAAGCCGAACGTCAGCAGGGACTGCGTGTTCCCACATTTTACGCTGTCAGTCGCGGGGTCGAACTACACCCACAATGCCCACAGAATTACATGAAATATATGAAAAACATACAACAGCGGGGATTCGCTAGTGGTCACCCACCTAACTACCAATTCCCCGGTACACTGGTTAAGCACCGCTGAGCGAACGGGAAGCGCTACTGTCTCTAGGTTTGCTACAAGGGGGGAGCATGAACGGATTGACATCCACTTGCGCTGCACTGATCAAAACGTGATCTTTTACAAGAAAGAAACCCTTGGAAGCTTCTGGTGGGGACTAATCCGTTCATGCTCTCCCCTTGTACCATGAAAGACGGCAAATTGCACGTTTCCAGTAACCAGGTATCCGTTTTGAGCACAAAGATCGCTAGATCTGTATTTTAGCAAGGCATAAATAAGACCGACACGGCGCGAGGACTACAGTAGCAGCTGTCGTCATTAGTCTTCCCGTGTCACATAAATCCTTTCAGTCTCAGCCAAGGCTGATCGTCGCAAAGTGGATGTGTTGGACGCAGGCAGATGCAGCCTATCAAAGCGACGCCGCGAAGAAGCTGGATTCCGATCGATTACGGGTCATGGATAATTAATTGATTGATCAAATCCTACTCGGTTCCAGCCACCAATTCTCCGCAGCTATGCCCAGTTGACTACAATAGCAAACATGTTCACATCACCCAGACAGCCTCTCATCACGTTTGTAATGAGTTCATTTCTCGCTACTTGATACGTGGATGACTTTGTGCGGCTATAGTGCAAGTAAAGCGATGGCGGGTTTTCTCCGCAACTCTTCAAGTATGGAGTCGTGTTTGCGCGTAAAGATTCAGATGATGGGACCGAGCACATGCTAATGACGCATCTATCAACGCCCCCACGTGCAACAGGTATCTACTGATTGCTTTTTCTAGCCAACTTCTATACTGAATAGAAGCCCACCAGACAGCCACCCTTGTTGTTTTAGCACCGTGCTTCCCCTACTTCGCGTGATCCTTCTGCTTTGTTTTTATTTTACCGTATTGCGACCGCCACCGGCACGGCGCGCTGGTGTCCCACGGTTCTGGGTCCCGAAACCAGCTCATTCGAGCATGTACAACTTGAAGGAAGTGCGACTTGAAGCGACTCGAAGTATCGATAAACAGTATGACCGCACAGGCTTCGAGTGGCCGTCTAACTTGAAACCTCAAGGGCAAGTGCACCAGACTAAAGCATTCGACTAGAAAAGATCAAGATTTTTTTAAGGAGGCTGAAGATGCATGGCTGAGGCGTAGTAGCGCTTTGGTGGGTAGTATCTCCCAACAGTTTCAGTTGTAGGGATTTCATGAGGCTGCTACCGTATAACCTCGCGAAAGAGAGTCAAGCTAGCCTAGCGGCCGAAGTACTGCCAATATGGCAGACGCGTGATCAGCCCCTCTGTGAAGGCGGGTAAAGGTGGCAGAATTCTGAATTGCAGCCCTGTATTGGCTGGTCCTTCTTCGGCCGGGAGGCTAGCTTGGCTCACTTTCGTGAGATTATACGGTAGTCGAAGCGACCGCTAGCGCACGGGGATGATAAGCAATCGCGGTACTCCATCTGTCACCTTTTCTTCGCGTCTGACAGCCGCTCGGCGGGAGTACGCTATGTGCATGTGCATCGTCTCCTTGAACTTGGAAGTCACTTCACGAAAAAGCTCGTCTCTGATGAGCCTCTAAGTGCGGCTTCACTAGATACAAGTCCTTTCGTAGTGTCCTTCACGTGTTCTGCATGGTAACGACATACGCAGGCATGCATATTTTTCACTACCGCGTCCTGGCGCATACAATGGAAAGTTGCAGAGCCAACCTTGGAAGGAAATGAATCCGAGAATCAAGACGACGCTGTGTTGCAAG
>ML976084.1:0-64992 GCA_010015635.1 Clathrospora elynae | reverse complement strand
TCTATGGCTATTTTGTCTTTTCAACTTAAGGCCTTATGCCTACCGGTCAGAACTTCGGGTCCTGGAAGCCTTGCATGCTACATCGAGTATGATGCCCGATACGCACGGCTCTACAGCACAGTTTGTATGGCCCCCACTGTTTCAAGTATCTACCCTGGCCCTAATTGAAACACCAACAAGTTGCAAGCGCTCGTACCTGCCTATCCCAATGGAGCTTAGACCTTACCCAGCAGCGCCACGGCCTCAGAGTCTGTTTGCTTTGAAGAGAACCCAACCTGAACATATGCAGCTTGGATTTGATCTGCGATACGACTCACGCATTTGAAACGCCATCTAGCTACGAAGGTAGGTGTATATATAGTCCTGTAGGGAATGCCTTTGGGTAGCAGCACTGCTTTCCACTCATACTCTGCAACACCAAAATTTCATCAAACCTTACTATTTCCACCTCTTTAAAGCTGCCACAATGGAGTCGATAACCCTTCGCTCTAATACTAAGAGAAAGGAAGTTCTCCAGAACTTTTCTGAGTACAAGGCTTCAATGAACAATCTACACACCAGCGGCACAACATTGCACCAAGACCTCGGTCGCTCGCTCACAAATCCATACGGCTGCTTTAATGGGCTGACCGCAGGCGACCCCAATCTCGCGGTTCGCAGCCCATGCGATGTTATCGAGCCGCAACTGGTAATGAAACCAATTTTCGACAATTCGTATCAACAGGACCAGAGCCCTCCAGCGTTGTCCCCAACAAGTTCAGCCACTACTGCGTCATCTCCAGGTACCGCCAGTAGCACCTGGGACTCGCCCAAAACACCATGCCGCCAATCCGATAGGAAATTTGCGATTGAGGCTCTAACACCATTGACGCCGCTAGGAACGAATAGCGTGACTGCGGAGCATAGGTTTCTGTTCACGCCACGCCAGTCTTTCGCCAACACGAGCACCAGTTCTCCGAAGATAAAACCCCCTATTGCCCGTCCCAGCGATGAAGAGATCGATGGAAGCATTACAAATCAAGATCAAGACGATTTTGTACCTAAGAAACTGATCAGAGGTTTGACGTCACAGTTCCTGGCTAGTGAGTCTTGACCATCTGGTATATCCCTGTGGACAATATCTGACTCTACATGAATAGTCGCGGCAGCAAATGCTGCAGCAGCTCAAGGCCAATACAATCTGGAGCCGTTGTACGATTTCATCAGCAATCAGACTACGCGCCCATCTACCATCTCTTTAGAATACCTAAAGAGAAAGACAAACGGTAGCCCAAAGAATGACAATGCGAAGGGTCAAGTCAAGGTGCAAAGCACTGACGCGAAACTCGAGAACAATGTCAGCTCCTCGCGTCCTGAACTTGAGGTGCTCCTGGATCAGATTACACCAAGGGACATCCATGCTAGGCTCAAGGTTGAAGCATTTCAGTGCGTCGCATCATATGTCGGAAAGCCGCATGAGCGATGTAGCCGCAAGGCCAAAGGACCGTTGACCGTTGTCGATGAACTCTTCCGAAAGCTCTCGCAATGTCGTGTCGAGCATGACTACCTTGCTATTATTCAGCATATTAAGGAGCTTGTGCAAGCAGTTTCGTGTGGCACCCATAAAAACACAGCTCATTCGAGATTGGCCAAACTGCAAGACAGGGTCCCTGATCTCGCGCACGCATCGAAAGAACAACATTCAACTATCTCCGGGTGGATGGAGGCAATATCGAATCCCAAAGTATCTCATGTGAAGCATGCCGAAAAGCGAAAAGATACAAAGCAAGCGACAGCCAGGTCACTCACCGCCAGCACGACACCCACGCCGCCGTCTATAACCAAGTCAGCTAAACAAGGTGTCAATGTGAGAGTTTCATACGCTTTTCGCTTCAAGCCCTATCAACCCAAAAAGCAAGCAGGCATTTCCGTCCAATCGGCCCTCCTGTCCGTCATCACAGAGCCCCTCAAAAAAACAGACAAGAAGGACGGCTTCATCTACATCTTCTGGGACGTTGAACACTTTGGCATGGTGAAGATTGGGCGCACCAAAGATCTCGAAGCGCGTCTGGAACAATGGAACAGGCAGTGCAAGCGCACGCACAGTTATCATGGAAAACTACCTAGCATACCGCACGTCAGTCGCATCGAGCGTCTTATGCATATTGAGTTAAAGGAGTGGCGGATGCAGCGCATGTGCGAGGGTTGTGGAGCAATGCACCAGGAGTGGTTCGATGTCAAAACGATACACGCGGTAAGCGTATTTCGAAAGTGGCAAGATTGGATTGAACAGAGGCCGTATGCGTTAGATCCGCAGTCGGGTGAGTGGACGATCAGGCCGGGAGTGATTGATACATTGGCGCAGGTCTGTGAGCCTGTGCCAGAGCCCACGGAGTCTAGTCAAAAAACATCACGGCATAGGAGTGACGGCGTGAAGAGGAAGTCCAAGAAATGCCGTGCACGGAAGACGATGTAGTACGACTTAGGAACATGGTTAGGAATTGGGACGCATTTCGGGTTCATAGAGGTTTATTCAAATGAGATTAGTGCTGCCAACAGAACGTACTTACGCCCACAAGAGGGAACTGATCAATCAGAACAAAGCTTAGAGGCAGTGAGCAGGCTTTAAAGAAGCTGTCAAAATAAACGTCTGAGGGTTCGTGAACGTTACCGAAGAAGGGCCGCGCAGCAGCATATCTATAGCCTTATCATTTGTAGCATACTCAATGTGAATTGTTCAAATCCTTTGTTGATTTAACTGTTGCAAGGCATGTATGCCTTGCGATTGGAACCCGCTCATATAGATGTAGCTACTCTAGTTGTAGCTACCCTGAGCCCCCTCCATCTCGATGTCATCTTGATGAAGTATGGAAGAGTGTGGGCATACGAGTGTTTGTGTATGCTATGGAAACTCGAATATGAAGACACGAGGTGCACGCTAGCTCATCTGGGTAGTGGGTTAACGCCAGTGGTCACCCACCCCGAACACATCTCCTTCAACGTTATGCCTCGTGATCAACCTACCACTCGTGAAGATGCCAATGTGTATAGTGACAGTTGAACGTACAGGTTCAGATTGCAAGAGGGGTATCTGCATCTGACTGGCTCGACCAGGGCCACCTTCATATGACGACGGGACAGTAGGCAACCCAAAGCCAAAATCATAATTGTCGTCATCCATCTCCTCTGCAAAGGGCGACTTATACTCATACTGTTTCCTCCGAGCGTAGTCGGCATTACGCATTATCACAGTCTCAGATGGCTTTGCCTAAGGCGAGAGTACCTACATCATGTCAGTGATCGTCATGGAACGTGTAAAAGAATACTGGCCCAAAAGGTTCATTGGACATTATGCCTCGCAGAGAGCGGACACGCGAGATGACAAAATAGGCAAGCCCAGCTGCGAAATCCTTCTTGCCCGACAGATTCAAGATAGCACGGTCGAGAGAGATACCTTGTGACTTGTGCATAGTGATAGTATATACCAGTATGATGGGAAACTGAGTATGAACACATATAAAACTATCGTGAGTCCAATAGTGAGATGACTGGAAGATGGGAACCAGTTTCTGGCCAGACTCTGGGTCAAAGAGGAGCTCAGGTCCATAGTCATTATCAAGAACGGCCAAGAGGGCAAATGGGGCGTCCTTGCCAGGATCAGAGCCCTCTTCCTACATGATGTCACGAAGCGTACCAGCAGCCCCATTGAAGAGCGCATGATCGGTCCAGATGTTCTCACCCAACATGACTCGTGAGTCAATGGATACATGGAGACGCTTTTGCAGATTGCCAGCATCATCGGTTGACCCATATTCAGAACCATGATCACGATGAGACGCCTGGGGTGGCAGTACTGGATTGTTGCGTTCTCGCACGCAATGATGATTGTATGAGTGGACCTCTTCTCGATACTGCTAGATGTGAATCGCGTTATTGAACTGACTGAGATCTTCTATTAGAGAAAATTTAGAGCGCACACGCAACGATGACAGCTGCAAATTTCAAGTAGTAGTTTGGTTCATCCAAAGGCTGGCAAGGTCAGTTCGAAAAGTGACAGCTTCTGCATCACTACCTTGCTGGCGCTTGACAATGTCGAGTGTGATAGCCATATTGAAAAGCCTGTATAGACGCTGGCCATTGACATGATCGCAGTTGTTGTACTTGTGTTACTTTGTGTTGTACAAAGGGGAAGCAGCAACAGGGGGAAGCTGACAGAAATCTCCGACGAGCAAGATGCTGAGCCCACCAAAGTCATTGTCACTGACCTTGATCTGCTGGAGACGTCGGTTGATCTATGACAGGGTGGTGAGACTTGTCAGGCATGGAGCTTGCTCCATGGCCCGTGAATACAGCTACCCCAGGTTTCAACCCATCTCTCGCTCAACGCTAGCCTGACCTATCTAGGCCTAGCGCTCAGCTGTTTTCTTTCTCGGATATAGGCTCTCGCTCCCACAGGAAAATACAAACACGATTCTGATGTCATATCACCTTGCACCTGTTCACAAGACTGATCATACTCTTCTAATCAATGAAGAGGTAGTTGATTTCCCTGAACTTGGCCTGAAGAGCAAGAGCGGATGGTGGGAGATCCTGATAACCACCCACGCGGGTGACAAAAAACCCCGCACACCAAAAACAATGCTACAAAATGCACGTTCACCTGATTTCCTCCACAACCACCACCTCTATAGCTATCAACAGCTAAAAAAAACACATGGCTGACTACAATGATCAATTGCAACATGATACTCCAAAAAAAGCAAAAGTCCATGGCGCAATTGAGATTATGGAGGCTCAAAACATCCCATTTTTCAAGCAACGCGTCTTTGACCACTTTGGGGTGCCCGAGTTCCCAGCATATAGAGAGCTCTCACTCCCATAGTCAATATATCACGCATTTCCCCATGTTCGATACCTGGTCCTATTACACATGGTTCCAGTAGGAAGATATCACACAAGACTTACCGCGCACCAGCTTGCTTTCGCAACGGATGGACAAGCAGGGAATGTTGTTAAAGGCTTGGGAAGATTTTCTTCATAATCTTTGTAGATAGCGTTGGAATGATCGTAGTACACGTTGAGGATGTGACCAGTGGGCATGATTGGCTGAAGGTAATTGGAATAATTCCTTGTTACGTGTCAGACACGGTGCTCCATGGTACACTATGATGCCCCATGACCTTCTGGATTCTGTCCCCGAGGTACGTATGTACCCAAGTTATTTATGTACCCGAGTTATTTATGTACCCGAGCCTGTCATACATACCCGAGCCTGTCATACATACCCGAGCCTGTCATACATACCCGAGCCTGTCATGCATACCCAAGCCTGTTTGCTACTTACGGGATGGTACCCTATGTGTGTGTACCCGCGGTATGCTTGCTACCTACAGGAGGTTTGCTGTCTATGGTATGTTCGCTGCCTCAGGTACAGTGCTCAACAACCTTCCAGGCGTTTGTACCTGAGATACGGTTACCTGAGTTCCCAGCATATATAGAGCACTCACTCCCGTAGTCAATACATCAGGCTTCTCCCCTCATGTTCTCGACTTGGTCCCTTTGACATTGCGCATACCCACGAATCGATGGTGGTTTCAGGTGTGTATACCGCAATGGATGTTGTTGGTATACTCGCGGGTCTAGCAGTGGAGGAACTCGCGAAAGTGACAGTCGCTGTCCCAGAGCCTTGGACGGAAGTCGTGAACTGGGCAGTTGCCGTGTCAGCAAAAGTGACAAAGAGAAGTTGAAAGCGTATGGTGATGACGGCGCTGCAAACAATGCAGTTTGAAATTGAGAGAATAGTGAAGGAATACGTCTCGAGAGATCGGTAGGAAGTATCAACCATGGCTTTTCTTACATGCAAGCGTAATCGAGCTTCTCCGAAGGCTCGGCCGCACGCAAAACTTTCGCGGTCTGTGCAGGTTTGGTAAGAATAAAGATTGCTAGGATATTCATAATCACGGAGGTCCTTGTTAAAAAGGGAAGTGTCTCCTGCGTCTAATGCGCCAAGATGGCGTTATACGAATGTGGGCGTCACGCGCACTAACACCGTAGGAGCCCTAGTTCCCCACTACATACGCTCACCGTCTTGCTTCTTCTTGACAAGCTCATAATACCCTTGAAACATAGAGACATGCCGCAATCATGTCACGGAGATACGAGTGCTGGGTGTGCACAAACCCCCAGCCCGCAATATTATTTGCCCAAAGGAGCACTTTAATCACACACTAAACCTCAAATCACCGGTGAATACATTTTAGAGAACCTTACGACTTCTTTTCCCGCCGCTTTCGAGGTAGTCTCTGCAGCTAGCATCAGGATTCAGCTGTGATTCGAGGATACTTTTAGCTTCAACGCAGTGTAGCCTGTGTAAGTTTCTGTCGCGGTGCAGGCAGGATTGATCATGATATCATAAACCGTTACAGTTTCAGTACAGGTTAGCGACTAGAACGATAGCCTTGTGAGCAGATCCAAACGAAACGACCACATAGGTATCTGAAACAACTCCTGTGTTTGAATCGAAGTCGATCTCGATTTTTGGAATCGGCCCGGTCCTCTGGGCGCGGGATCGCCGGGGTTTGGCGTCTCATGTAATGGCCCCCAATGCAACACACGGGCCTAATACAGATCCCTAGACCAGCATCAACCGAGCCGCTTTGCGGCGCAGTGATACGGCCGGGTATATGTTCGCGTCTACAGTCCAATACTACCTACTTGTACACGCAAGATTTCATTTCTCTTTTTCTCGTTAAAGGCAAACGACTCCACCACTTCTTTCTCTTGTATAAATTGCTCCGTGGCAGTATGGCTCGTCAATATGTTCCCCCTCTGACCCCCTCGAACAAGCCCAGCTCGATTCATCGGCGTGACAAAAGCGCAGATAATCGACGATCTGCCTCAGATTCTACACCGGAGAAGACTGCTAATGTACGGCCCGCGACACCTGGGCGATCCCAGAGCCGACCATTGTCTATATCGTCAGCAGATAATAATGACGACGATGATCATTCGGATCTCACAATTAAGAAACCCTGCACACCGACAAGACCAGATTATATGTCACTGCTACATTCGAAAACAGAAAAAGGTCCGCGGTTTCAGCCACCACCAATAACGCCTACCAACACCCGCCCAACGCCTCGAAAGGTCGCGACTGCTCCCGCAGGTCCTCGCAAAGCCGAGCTAGAAAATTCCCTTGTCGAATCATCACCATCAGCATCTAAACAGAGATATTCGCCTCCTTGTGGTTACAAGCCATACGTTAGGATCACATCGTACAACAAACACGTGGGTGGCTGTCCGATGTGCAAAACAGCAATGCAGGAAGAGATACAGAGAAACATGGTCCTTGCAAACGAAGTCGACGTATCAGGACAGAAGCAACATGTTGTGAACACGGCACCAGACAACGAACCAAAATCAAAAGAGGCCAGCAGCAAAGACGATGATAAAGGCAATGTGGCTGAATCAAAGATCAAAGACGCAGTAGCCGCATTAGAGCAACCAGGTCATGGGAAAGATTATATTGATTATCCCGAAAATTCCTCTCTCTCGCAAATTTCTGCCAAGGACGTCCACGCCAAACTGGTCACTCAGATATGTTGTGACCTCGATAAGGGAGAAAAGAGGGGCTGGATTTACCTTATGCGCAGCCCCGACAAGAACAAAGCCGGTCTTGTGAAGATTGGCTTTACCGTCGATTACCCCAAACGACAAGCAGGACTCAAGACAAAATGCGGACTAGCTACGGAGACGATCGAAATCTGGGGCGTCATCGACTCCATCAGGCGGATTGAAAAACTCGTCAAGACAGACCTGCTACATCTTAAGCAACCTTGGGAATGCAGAAAATGCGGTTCCATACACGGCGAGTGGTTCAAGGTCGACGAACAAATTGCCGTCCGTACAGTAAAGATGTGGATCGACTGGCTGGAGCAAGAGCCGTACGCTGCTTTGAAGATAAAGCCTCTGTGGAAGGATTTGATTGAAACGACTCGAAGACCGGCTAAAATGTTTGATAATCACGATCACGCCGCGAGACATGATCATTGGAGGAAAGCGCTCATGAAGCCGACGGAGGGTGAAGAACGAGCATTTGGCAAAAAAAGGATACAAGTGGTACCAAGTGAGCACCAATACGACGGGAAGAAGGAGCCAGCGAATATGTTGGATTCGAAGGATGTGAAGAATTTGAAGAATTTGATTGCGATTATGGGATTCAATAAGTACTAACGGGCATGTGAACAATGGTGTGCACATGCAAAACTGCACGTTCAATGAGAAGGCAATGTTCAAGCGTAGTGAGAGGTAGTCAAGGCTGGGGTGCGGTATACATGGCTCCTTTAGGCCTGGTATGCATGCTTTACATGCGATAGATCTCGTTATCGAAATTTCCTATTACGTTCAATTGATCACATACTTCTCGGGGTGAGTACCACTCTGCGTGAAACGCTAGGTCCAATTCTGCACAAGAAGAGGAGTTACTGGAACGTGGGAGGACGTCCCTCCTGGCACTATATTCGAAGATATTCTCTTGTCAATCCCCCGTTTCCATGTCAGCAGTGAAATTTTGCTCGCCTGTCTGTTTTTCATGATGACCCAGTGCGTAAGTCGGAGGTTCAAGGTGTAAACAGACGTAGGAGAGTCAGCAGGTCATATAAAGCGGTCCATACTGTGTGGGAGAGTAGCTTTCAGAGTTGGGCTGAGGCTGGAAAGATGGGATGAGGTATGAACAATTTGGTGTACTCCTCACCAGCCACCTCCCTAACCACCTCGGCGACTAGCAGGTGCGGCAGCAAGCGTGGCGCGTCGCAAAGCTACATAGATTTTAGAAAATTTCCACGTCTTTGTGAATACCGGACGCTCGCGACTACTCGAAAACACCTCCGCAATCAAGCCCAGGATGGAAGATGACTGGGAAGCAGAGGATATCTCGGGGTCATCATCCGGCTTGCTATCAGCGATCACGCCTCAGCAAAAGGCCTCGCCTGTTGTCCACTGCGAGTTGTGTCGAATATGTGCGTGTTGGTTCTATTCAATTCTTTGTTCTTATTCTTATTCTTTTCCTTCTCTATCTAGGATGATACCACAAGCATGACTAACTCTTTTTAGTCGGACTGTGTTTGTCCATTGTGACAAACAGGCCACAGCAGGATCCTCGCCAAATAATGCACCAACTCGATGCATGGCGCAAGTCTCTCGCTACCATGATACACGTGGGCGGCGATACTGGAACTGACGTGTACTATCTGAACATACAAGCCATGAGCTACAGGGTTGATTGCATCTTGTGTCGTCTGATGCGACGCTATTGACAGCAATCCCGACATGCGGACTAGAGCGAGTGGGCTAAACAGCGGCTTCGGTCCGCTATTCTGGAGTTGGACACACAATTGCCATGAGATTGTTAGCTAGTGGTACCCTTCAGGACTTTCCCGTGTCTTTGTAGGTGCCGTCCATTTCTTCCCATATTTACACTTTTCACATAAACTCTATAGAACGTACCAATGGAACTGACAATAGCCTTATCAGCGTAACCACAATAACTGCGCTGCTCACGTTACACATCGAATCGGCCCTCGATCCAGCCGAGGCGGACCTCGTCCGTTCCGTGGCTCGGATATCCATCAGCCAGACAATGCTTGTTTTCACCCAGGGAAGAGAGATACCCGCCCTGAAAAGAGTGCTGCCGGTATTTGAGGAGATTCTTACCAAGAAAATTCTGTATTTGGTTCCGCCCAACATGCTCGGTCAAGTGCCTGCGCAGTCGCAGTCACAAGACAACAGTATGGCGGATGTGTCCGCTCCGCCGCACACACATGTCATCGTAGTCTCGTCTCAATTGGAGCAGTATGAAAATAATCCGTTGTTCGATGTGGATTTCCTAGGATCTGATTTCTTGGATGAGTGGCAGATTGAGCAACTGGATTTTACTGGTCGATATTGACATGGGCTTCCCAGGAACGAGCGGCATCGAGGCACATACATTATCTGGGGCAATGTTAACCGTATGGGAATTTATGAGCATACAGAGCTTGTCGATTTATCCTTTACCCTCCTGCAACCTTGCCAGCTTCCACTCACCCACGTATTCAGTCTCCTTCTCTGGCCCATTTGGCTCACCGCAAAAGGCTCATGAAGGGATGCCATGATTATAGGCAGTTGAAAGAGAGGCAAGTGCACATGATGCGCAAAAGGCCTACTTCATGTGAGGATTCCACTCTCAATGTACACTTGCGCAACTACAAGTGGGTTTTATCAGACGATTGTTTACAACATGCGCTGGTGTACACACCTGATTGGTGAGCAAATCGCAAAGCGCCACGCAGTCGCCCCTCATTTTCAGCCTTGCCAATAACATTTCAACCCTAGGCAACAACCTTCCTTCTCTCCTATCACTTGCCACAATACTCCTGTAACCTCAATCCTCGAACAAATGTACAGATGTCGGCAGCTTACGCGTCTTGTCCACTTGAGCGAGAGAAGAAAGAGATCCGCCTGTTTCGCCTTGAATCAATACGCTGAGAAGATAAAACAACCGTTACCGCCTTAAGTTCACACGTACTCAAAGACAGCTCGCACCGAAAAGCTGAAGCGCCGTTATACTATGTTGGGAGTCAAATAAACCACTATAGCAACTAGTCCAGCTCAGCGGCCTTCTTGCGCCATGTATGGTTGATGGCACGAATGTTCGTAGTGGTTGAGCCTTACTCCGCCTTCTTCAACAGCGGTCGAGAAGATAACGTTCACTTACTTACAAAATGTTTTCAGGCAGGAGCGAAAAAACAGACAGAAGAGATTGGCTAATATAGCGAGAAAAGAAATCTGTAAGCCCGGGACACTACTATGCCATGCGGCTATACCACTGACTAATCAGTCCACTATTCATGTACTCAAGTCTGCATCTCAGACATGACATACACAATAGACATGACCTTTTCCACCGCTCAATTGCTTACAAAATCACAGATAACAGCGAGGATTTGCCAGTGGCCACCCACATGACTACTAATCCGCCGGCACACTGCTTAAGTACCGTTGAGCAAACGGGAAGCGCCGAATTCAATGTCCTATGGTCGTATGTGAATGAGCAACTCAGTCATCAGTTTTATATTTTTGTTTCTTTCCAGACGTCGAAGACGGTTGCTTGAAAATGAAGCTCTCGCGACATACTCAGTCTAGTTATCATGATGTGTACGAATCAAGACCTAGATATTTCTCACTGACCACATCTTTGGAACCGTTGACAAAAAAAAGACGAGCTCAGCTCTGTTTCCAACCCTTTTAGATACTCCACTGGCTGGCTAGGGTCCGTAAGTTAGAACCTTCATTCTCCAGCAACCACCACCTCTCATCTAAATGGCTGACGAATGACCAGTTTTCCAAACCCTCGCCCCTCGCCGCCAACCTTGATGATCTCCTGCAGAGCATCTTCAGCGGTACCATCGAAGACCTCTACTGAAGGAAGCTTGAATTTAGTGCCATAGTTCTTTACTGCCCACTGAAACCCCTCCCAAGCCCTCCAGTGCCTTTCCGGTTGTGCAGGAATACTAATCGGGTGCGGCGCACCGAGCGGGTGAACGTGAAATCCGTCTTTGATAAGAGCCAACGGCATCTGAAACCCTTCATCGAACTTTACAACGCTGGCCAGTATGGCTGCGGAGTTTTTGACACTTTGCGCTACCATGTCCGCGGAAGACGGTGTGGTGAATGTACCGACCGCGTCGAGGGCATTGGTGATAGGACCTTGGCCGAGAGCCTCGACTGCTGCGGCAATGTCGCCCACGACAGTGGACGAAGAGTAGTCGAAAACATGTGTTGCCCCAAGGCTCCTGAGCAGCGCATGACGAGCTGGTGATGCAGTCACAAAGATATTCTGGCAGCCACTGGCCCGTAGGAACTGCACTGCACAGATTCCCACGCTGGAAGAGGCGCCCCAGATCAGAATCGGACTGGAAAATACAGCTGGCGTGGTAGGCAAGGGTAGCTTGAATATGTTGAAGACAGCATCAGCAGCGGTCATTGCTACTACTGTCAAGGCTGCTGCATGGCTCTCGGAGAGGTTTGATGGCACGCGGAACACGAGGTCTTCTGGGCACAGAAGCTGGGGTTGATGTGTGCCATATTTGGTCGGTCGTCCGATTCTGGACGGCGTGTATCCTGCTACGATATCCCCGTTGCTGAAATTTGAGCCCGAGGGTGCTGAGAGAATGCGGCCACAGAAGTCGTATCCGATGACCGTCGAACGAATACCAAGGAGGGTGGCATGTTTGGAATCTGCTGGATTCACACCAGAATAGAGAGTCTCAATGAATAACTCATTCGGATCATTGTGCTCATGATAGATGTCATCGCGGACGGAGAAGTTGGCGTCTTGATCGACGAAGAGCGCTTTGGAGGAATTCAAAGACATAGCGGAATTCTGAAATAAAAAAATATGGATTGATCAGATGAGCTTTGTGTGTGAGTGGAGCTGGAAGGAAGATACAGCCATAAGGAAGGAATCAGTTTTATATTATCTCAAGGGTTTTTGACTCCGTACCCATAGTTGACGACGGACCAAATTCAGCAACCAACGTTACAGCCATGCACTATACGTTTCGTGCGAATCCTTGTCTGTAATATTCGGTCCTTTTACTTTTCTAGTCTCTTTGTTCTCCGCAACTGTCCCGCATGGATATAGCTGGTTGGAATCGTGTTCCAAGGTTGTTGCATTGATGATCGGTGCAGCCCGGGGAGGTTTCACAAGCGGCTGTTTTCCTCGGTACATGCTAGCCTCGGCCGAGGTCGGGCGGCACTGGCAATTAGTCCGGACTGGTAGAGCAAGCAGGATGCCACGCGGCACTATACCAGAAGGTTACGATACAGCTGGGGACCCCGAAGATGGAAGTACTGCACCGGCACTTTGGTGCGGATTGCTGTACACGTCTACTAGCGTTAAGGCGCGCGTCCAACGTCAGATAGCCAAGTTGTCACCAGTACCAACAGCTTGAGAAAACGGTTGGCTGACTACCCCGCTCAGGGGAGGCATATTTATATACAGATTATTATATATACCTGGACAATTATTGCAGGACTTTTTACGATATCTTTCAAGAAAAACTCACTTCCACTTTCCTATCAACATGGCTCCATTCACAGTTGGTACAATCGACGTCAAGCTCCGCGATGCCCTCAAGCCCCAAACACCTCCAGCAACACAAAAGACACGCGAGCTTCCCAAAGGTCACAAGAAGCGCCCTGAATGCCGCCCCCTACCAGCCACCATCATCCACGATGAAGATGCTATTCTCACCCTTCGAGACGGAACGAAGCTCCATGCGGATATCTTCCGCCCGAAAACCGAACAAAAGGTCCCTGCCATCGTGATGTGGGGACCGTACGGGAAGTCAGGCTCAGGTCTAATAAACATCAATGTCATGCCCATGCGAGCTGGGATACCGGAAAGTCGACTCTCGGGGTACGAAGATTTTGAAGGGTAGGCATGGCGAATCATGTGTGACATAAGAAATTTCTATTGTTGGAGACTGACCATAAAGTAGACTTGATCCGGCAGAATGGGTTTCTAGGGGATATGCCATCCTCAACGTGGATGCGAGAGGTGTCAACGACTCGGAAGGTAACATACAATGGTGGGGAACGGGCGAAGGACGCGACGGCTACGACGCCATTGAGGAGATTGCTAGGCTACCGTGGTGTACGGGGAAGGTGGGCATGGCTGGTAATTCCTGGCTTGCAATAGTTCAGTATTTCATTGCTGCTGAGCGACCACCGCATTTAGCGTGTATTGCACCACTTGAGGGCTTGTCGGATCCCCTCAGAGAAGACACGGGTCGTGGAGGGATTCCGAATTTACCTTTTGCACAGGATGTTGCTGGGGCACTGGCAGGTACGACGAGGTAGCATTTCTTACTGGATATCGAGGGTTCTACAAAAGAAACCTGTTAGCTGATATCTGTTTAGGCCGGCAACAACAGGAAGACTGGGCTGCAATGGTTCAGTCATACCCTGTTACGAACGAGTACTTCGAAGATAAACGCGTCGAAATGACGAAAATCGACGTACCCGCCTACATAGCAGCCAGTTACTCGACCGCACTCCATACCATCGGTTCCTTGCGTGCGTTCGAAGAGATTCCGCACAAGAACAAATGGTCAGTCAAGCACCTTGCAGTTTTAATTGCCCAATACTAACTTTGAGGATACTAACTTTGAGGCAGGCTCGTCCTTCACGCAACCCAGGAATGGTACGACCTGTACTCAAACGAGCGAACAGAAGACATGGACAAGTTCTTCGCATACCACCTCAAAGGCGTCCAAAACAGCTGGCCACAAACTGCGCCAGTCCGAATTGCCTTGCTGAACCACACTAAACCAGCTCTTGTCGATCAGGAATTTCCAGATCTTCCGTGGCATCTCGCATCGACAACTTCGCGGCAGTTGCATCTTAGTCCCAATGGCGAGTTGACTCTAGAAAGACATACCGGACCCAGCACCACTCTGAGCTACCAGGCCGATTCTAACGCCGAGGTAGCCTTTACCTACGTTTTTCCAGCCAGGACTGTATTGACCGGTCCATCCACGTTGATTCTGCACATCTCCGCCCCTGATCATGATGACATGGACATACACACGCACATCTTCAAGGCGGATCAGCACGGAACCATCCTCTCCCACCTAAACATACCCATACCGGAAAGTGCCCCACCCGCAGCCAACTTTGACAAGCTGACCAACAACCGACTTTGGCGATACTGGGGGCCCAACGGCATGCTGCGAGCTTCCAAGCGCGACGTGTCTGCCAAGTTATCGGGACAGAGCTGGAAAACGCTCTCGCACTCGCGGGACGACAAAGTCAAGCCTGGGGAGATTGTAAGGTTGTCGATCCAGCTGTGGCCCATGGGCCTAGTGTTTGAGGCTGGGGAGAAGCTGGTGTTGAAGATTAGCGGGGGAGAGATTGGTGCGCGGCAACTCCCTCATTTGCCAGCAATACCGAATGCGAACAAGGGAAAGCATGTCTTACACTTTGGTGGAACGTCGGAAGCTTGTTTGCAATTCTTCACTCTATAGATGTAATGAAGAATGGAAAAGACGCAAGGTACAATATCAAATGATAAACCTGGAGTGTTTCGCACAACTTTCAGGTCTCCAAACAAACCTAACGGTTGCTAGGCCTGCCTGTGCATCCCGCGTTATGAGCCTGTGCCGGGGGTACTATATCGGAAGGCGGAGCCGTAACGAAAACTCATAATTATAGAAACGACCTGACGAGTGAGTGTACGACTCCCAAGACTCTTCCAGCCGTTACAAAATGGCGGCAACCCTCACGGCCGGAGCACTGTTCAATGTCAACGGTATCGTAGCGGTAGTCACAGGAGGGGGATCCGGTATCTCAAGGCCCTTGGCTATCTCCTGACATAACACTAATATATATGCACAGGCATCGGACTGATGATCGCCAAGGCCCTGGCAGCCAACGGCGCGCACCGCATCTACATCGTTGGTCGTAGAGAAGACGTCCTCCGTGAAGCAGCAGACTCCATCGACCCCAACATCGTCATCCCACTACCTGGCGACGTGACGTCTCGAGATTCCCTCCTACAGGTTGCGGAGAAGATCGAAGCAGAAGTCGGATACATCAACCTCCTAATCGCAAACGCCGGAATGATGGGTCCCAAACCGCTCAAAGCCGCTCCGAACGAACGCCCACCCTCAATCGCAGACTACAGAGCGCATGCCCTGGAAACACCTATGTGCGAATTCACACAAACCTATGCCGTCAACACAACAGGCGCATACTACACGGTGCTCGCCTTCCTCAACCTGCTAGACACAGGCAATGCCAAAGCAAACATGGGCGCAGACTGGCGAAGCCAAGTCATAGCCACCTCCAGCATCGCCGGCTTCTCCCGTCTCCCTGGCGCGAGCTTCGCATACAACAGCAGTAAAGCGGCCGTCACGCACATGATGAAAATGCTCGCCACGGCGTTTGTGCCATACAAGATCCGCTGCAATGTGCTTGCGCCTGGTATTTTCCCATCGGAGCTCGCGGGCGGTGTTATCGCAGGGCTAGATCCGGCGGGCAAGGGCATATTTGAGCAGAGATTTGTGCCTGCTGCGAGGCCGGGGAAGGAGGAGGATATCGCAGGGGCGGTCTTGTATCTTGCGAGTAAGGCGGGGGCGTATGTGAATGGGAGTGTGGTTGTGGTTGATGGCGGACGGCTTTCGACCTTGACATCGACGTACTAGGTAGGGATTAGCATTTTCACCGATTAACGTTCTCTTGATCGTCGATATGAGAAGTCTTTCTGAGGAGTCGTGTTGCTCGTATCAACTCCCCTTGAAGCCGTGAAGCAAGCCACCACTAGCGCGTTATACCCTTGCGTAGATCTCTGGCTTGTGGAGCTGAAGCCACACCTCCGAGCCGTCAAACTTCACGACCATGCGACCCTGTATTCGTCAGCGACACGACAATGCCTGCCCAATCGCACAGGCTCATTTCTAATGACCTCGCGAACTCAACTGGTTTTATAGGAGCGGCGGCGCGCTTTTGGCAGGTGAGCCCCCCGCAAATAAGACTTACGGGTCGACGTGCGAGCGATCATCATTTGTCTCAAGGTCTCCTCGCCTTTGGTCACCTGTCATGTTCGCTCATACGCGACAGACTGCAGTATAACTACGTACTGACAGAGAGATGGGTAGCGCTCGTACGCCTCTGACTATGTCGGACTCGCTATTCTGATAAGCGGGTATATATTGGTGAGTAGTCCTAGAAGATATCAATATATAATGGCCTGGAGGCCTTTGTGAATCAAGCGCTAACAGAGTAGGCGCAGATACAATTCCTCGCCGAACCATTCCATCGCATGTTCTTTCTCGATAACCTTGCGATCGGATATCCGCACGCTGAGGTCGAGCGCGTGCCAGTCTCATGGCTCTTCATCTACGCGGGCGCCGTTCCCCTCGGTATTCTTATCGCATGGACGCTCATCCTCCGCCCTGGAATACATAAAGTACATGTCACGTTCCTCGGCTGGGTGGTCAGCATGATCCTTACCATGTTTATCACAGACGTTATCAAGAACGCGGTGGGTAGGCCTCGACCGGATTTGATTGCGCGATGCAAGCCCGCTCCAGGCACGCCTGCACACCAGTTGGTGACATTTGATGTCTGCACCGAGAAGGATCACCATGTGCTGCAGGACGGATGGCGGAGCTTCCCTAGCGGGCACAGCAGTTTCTCCTTCAGCGGACTTGGATACCTCGCGCTCTTCATTGCTGGCCAATGCCACGTCTACCGCCCCCGCGCCGACCTCGCACGCGTACTCCTCGCCCTCGCTCCTCTCCTCGGCGCCGCGTTGATCGCTATATCGCGGTGCGAAGACTATCGACACGACGTATACGATGTCAGTGTTGGCTCGATTTTGGGCATGGCGGTTGCGCATTATACATACAGGAGATATTATCCAGCGCTCAGGAGCAAGGCATGTGCTACGCCCTTCCCCAACCCAGGCGACGACAAGGGGTCTGGGAAGGTGAAGGATGATGAAGAGAGTCTTAGAGGGGCACAGGAATTCGAACTAGACGAGTTCGACGAGGAAGACGAGGAGAGGGAGAATATGCCGTTGAACGGTAGACGATAGTAAAACATCGTACAGATATTTGCGCTTGCAAACCGACCTAGGTCTTTGAAATCACGACCCCGACAGTTCCCTCACGTCTCAGCATGCCAACTCTTCCGCGCAGTAATCCATTTGAACCGCGCACACCACCCCTCCACCTCCCCCCTCTCACTCCTTTCCACCCAATCACTAATCTCCCCCTGCACCTCCTCAACCTGCCGCCTAACCTCCTCGGCCGTCCACACCCTCTCCCTATCCCCCCACTTGGTCATCAACCTCAGCAAACTCGTCTCCAAACTCTCCATAACAATAACAAGCATCTTCTTCCCAACCGACCGTTGCGCCTCATCCTCGGCCCACTGCCCCACGGGAACATTAACATGCGTAGTCTGTATATCCTCAAACCCGGCTTCTTCCAAGTACGAAGAATGCATATAGTACAATCCGAGTGGCCTCCCAGATTTAAAACTCGCCTCCATGAGCTTGGCGTAGACTTTCCTCAGCGCGGGGAAGGTGGAGCGCCCGGATTCGTGGTCCTGGGGTGAAATGGGCATTTGGCCGAGATCGTAGTCGGCGACTTCGATCCATCCGCCTGGGGAGAGGCTCTTGTAGATTTCGGCATACACGGCTTCCCAGTCCGCGAATGCACCCTTCATGTTGCGCAGGTGGATGAACTCAAAGGGGGCGCTAAAGTGCCAGCCTGGTTCTGGCTGTGGTTGCAGGGTCGACAGGTCGATGGAAAGGTATTCTACGGAATTGTCTGGTTGGCTACCGGATGAGTGGCCCGGCCCCGTTTTAAATGTGCGCGCGCGCGATCGTGATGATTCAAGCGGGTTTCTGTGGCTCATTGCGGCGGCGAAGTCGAGGCTGGAGAAATGGTTTACTAGGTCGTCGAAGACGGAATCTTCTCCGCAGCCCCAGACGTCGAGGTCGTCGAGTTCCCAGGTCACGCAAGAGTCGCCGACGGTGGCTGAGGTGGTGTTGAGATCCCAACTTGTCATGTCGATGCCGACGACTTCGGCGTGGGGGTACTGGTTTGCCATTGCGACGGCCCAGTGGCCCGGGCCGGTGCCTAGATCAAGGATCCGGCGCGTTGAGGGCAGTAACCGTGTAGTCGTTAGTCTTCCTTGTAATGCGTGAACGAAGATTTGGTGTTGCAGCGAGAGGCGATCTTGCTCCTCGTAGTCGTTGTTCGGCATGTAGACGCACGGTAGGTAGTACGTGTCGTTGCCATATGTCCTGTCGTTTTCATGAACGTATTCCAGATCGTCTTCTGACAGTGTACGGACAGAGCGGCTATTGCGTGAGATATTAGCCTCATGCCCAATGAGACGACCTCCAGAATGGTGACCCGGGCGCGAGGTTCATTGCATCGCTGTCCGCGTCACCCAAACAATCGACGAGTAAATGGACGAGAGACATGAGATATCACCAAAGCCAGAAACCAGTGACTTACATCGACTTAATCGACGTTGAGGCATCCGAGTCAGTTCGTGGGCGTTTGGGTGGAGCGCCTGTGAGAGGTGCAACCGAGTCTACGGGTGGTGGCGGACCCTCGCCCATGGTCTCGGAAAGCGCCTAACGATCTGTGTTGCGCAAGTCGAGCGGGTATTGACAGTAGTGTAAGAGACGTAGAACCGGTTCGTCTCTTAGATATGCGCTGTGTTTGTATTTGTAATGCCTCGGAGGCCTAGTGGTGGACTCTAATGTTGAGGGTTCTAAGCGACAGTCGATTCTGCGCGTTCTTTGTTTGTACGGAACTTGCCTACAAAAAAACTTGATCATCAAGCATACAACGATTAGCCTGAGGCTAGCTGAAGGGTGGGCGGTAGTGCAACTGGCCGCTGTTGTTAACGCAATGAGGGGTGATTCATCGGTATCAGAGCACCAAACAGTATGGTAGTGACCGAAATCGGTAGCTATTAAGCAGCATGTCTCGACCGGATGACGTTTCCGTCAGCAGCTCCAGCAATGCAATCGGGTTAGTCCCCCGATCCCCCAATTTTTGACTTTGCTAGTTTGACGCATCTTAATTACATAATAGTAGCATTGAACAGCCAAGTTCGAGGATACGGCCATGCTGTGGAAAACATGTGGTCTAGCGCCCAGCAGATCGTCACTCGTACCCAGGCTGTCGGAAGTGAAAAGACGCAACACTTGCATGGCATTCCTAGCAGTAGACATTGACCATCTTTCAGGAACAGCAGTAGGGTTCGTGTTCAGGCCATGCCAAAGCAACTGCAAGGCCTCGAGACTCTTGACACGCATCATACATTCATCTTATCACGGACAAATATGCACCGCTTCTCGATCTACCTCCGGAGCTTTGCAAGCAGGTTATAAAGAAACCTGTTCGGGGTGAGACCCCTCTCCAGCCTGGACGCCTTTTCTCTACCCAGCGAACACTTGAACCTTTTCTAGACTTTCTCAATGCGCTCTCTTAATCAACTTCTTGGCCCTCGAACTTTGGCAGTCGCGTAGCAACATCGGACCACTGCTCTGCACCTTTGACGATGTTCGCAATGGCCGTGGTGATATCATCTATGCTGGCGCGGACCTGCTCTGTCGTGTCGCGGTCTCGCAGCGTGAAGGTGTTGTCCTTGATAGACTGGAAGTCAATCGTCACACCCATCGGGGTACCGAGCTCGTCATTTCGCTAGACATTGTCAGACTATAGTCTGCATTTTTTGGAAGGAAGATGTCTTACCGCATAGCGCTTGCCGATGGACGCACCGGAAGCATCCACACGAGTGGAGATGCCAATCTTTTTGAGGTTGAGTCTCAGCTTTCGCACCAAGGGCTCAAAGTCTGGGTTTGAGCTGAGAGGTACGATGAGAACCTTGGTAGGTGCGATCGCTGGAGGGAAGGACAACACAACTCGCGCTTCATCCTGCTCACGCTTCCAGTATACTTGCTCGCAGAGGGCCTAATGTGGTCAGTAGACATTCTTCCTGTTGTAGAACGGAGAACTTACATAGAAAATGCGGCCGATACCGAATGACGGCTCGATGACGTTCGGAGTGTACTCCCTCACTGTGTCGAGCCTTGTGCGCTTCTCGATGGAGATGAGTTCCTTGGATAACTCAACTTTGCCATCGTTGACACCAGGGACGTCGATGCTAATTTTGCCGTCCTTCACCAGGTCCAGAGACAGCTTCTCCCTGAGGTCTTGTGAAAGTGCCTCGACCGCTGCTTCTATCGTCTTGCTGTCCTTCTTGAACTTTGGGCCGGACTTCTTCTTGTCGAGATCGCACTGCCATTCCTCGATTTTCAAAGGCTCCTTCCTCTGCTCACGAACGATCAGAGGCGCACCAGTCTTCTTCATGTGCACAGTTAGATCATATGCACTTCGGTCGGCGCAACCAACACACTCGATCCAGCCGTGTGATGTAAGTAGTTCGGCATCCCAGCAGTCTGCCGCATAGTGGGCCATTTCGTTGGCCATGTGCTGCCTGAAGCGAATCTTCTTCGGGTCGATACCGATCTTGAGGAGGAACAGCTGTATGCGGGCCAGGAAGTAACCGAGGGTCTCGTTGTCGACCACACCGGTCTCGACAGCGGTGCCGATCTTGGTGGTCTCAACAGTGGTCTTGCCATCAAGCTGGACGTCCCGATTCAGGAGTTCGAGCTCGACGTCCTTGACCTCCTCGAAGCGCGGGTGTTTCTTGCCACCAGCGGGATCGACGAAATGTTCTATTTCGGCCATCAGAAATTCGCGTACACGCAGCAGACCCTGTCGCGGTGAGATCTCGTTTCTGAAAGATTTGCCGACAGATGCCGACGCAAAGGGCATCTGTTGCATGTTGTCTTCGAGGAGGTTCGCGAAGTTGAGGAACTGACCTTGCGCGGTCTCCGGTCGTAGGAAGGCGGGCAGGTTGGCGGAAGGACCGATGGACGTCTGGAACATGAGGTTGAAAGCGACGGGTGGTAGCAGCTCGCTGTTGTTGGCGGGATTCCGGATGTCATACTTCTTGATTAGAAGGCCCAGCTCCTCGCCGCCGTAGTTGTCGATCTTGGCGAGCACCTCCTCAATCTCTTGCACCAGGGCGTCATCCAGCTTCACGGCAGCGATGTTCTTGACCTTCTTCTTCTTCTTCTTGGGGTCGTCCTCCTCGGCCTCGACTTTCTCGCCGCGGGCTTCCTTGTCACCCTTCAGCCTGGCCTCGAGCACCTCTTCCACCAGATGGTCAGCTCGGAAGATCTCGCCGGTCTTGGGGTCTTTGCACATCCAGTCGGCGAATCGCGCCACGTGGCCGGACGTCTCGAACACGTCGTAGGGTGTAAGGATGGTTGTGTCGACTTCGAGCATGTCCTCCTCGAGCACGAAGTGTTTGCGCCACAGCTCGACGATGTTGTTCTGGAGAGCGGTACCGGCCGCACCGTAGTCGTAGAGACCGGACACACCGCCATAGGCGTCGAAGGACGGGGTGTAAAAGTGACGACGCTGTAGCAGTTGTCAGTATGATGCAGCGAGGACCATGCAGAAGTAATGTGGAGGGCGTGGTTGAGGGCGTGAATGAGGACGTAGTGTCGCGTACCTTTACCAATTGCTCGAACTGGTCCCTAGCGAAGGGCTGGCCCTTAAGAGTCGTGGTATCGCTCGGCATGGTGGCCTTCTTGGGCTGCGGGAGCTTGTATCTTAGGCGAGGGGGTGTTGTCGAGAAGCGCTTGAGGGAAGGCGGGGTGCGGGGCCCAGGTAGAGGCAGGAATGGGTATGCAGTGCGTAGCAGCGTTGCAGGTCGGCGCATAAACTGAGCAATCTCTTGTGTGGACAAGAGAAAGGAAGGAGCGACGGCCGGGTGCAGTGTATACAGACCAGGCATAAGTCTGAGGCTCTGACTCTTAGCAGCTGCGGCGAAGCGTGGGGGTGACGCGCCAAGAGTTGCGAAAGAAGTGGCCCCGCAAAAAAGTTTCGGCGGGAAACGCGTGCCGAGACCTACCTCTTGTGTTGTTCGCGCCTTGAGCTCTTTCTACCACCCCAACGCCAGAAGTATCCGAGTCAGGATGGCATTTTCGAAATCCTCGGCCGGCCCCACCGGGTTCAAGCCCAAGAACAAAATGCGCAGACAGGCGGCGAACCTGAATATCAAGAAGCACAAGGAGGCCGACAAGCGCGATAGCAGGCTCCGGCGCAAGCGTGAGGAGGAGAAGGACCCGGCACTGAGGGCAGAGCGGATTGCGCAGAACAAGCCGGCGACGATAGACAGCAAGAGAGTGTGGGATGAGCCTGTGGGCGACGAGGAGGATGCCCTGGGGTGGGCCGTCGACGTCGAGAGGCTAGCGAAGCGTCGGAAAGTGGAGCAGGAAGAGGCCGCTGAGGGTAAAAGCAGGGGCGAGGACGAGGATGCGGACGAGGGCGGTCAAGCTGAAGGCGTCCTGGCGAAGCTCAAGGCGCGGGACCGGGCCACCGACGCCGATGCAGAGACGGACGACGAAGCAGACAGCATGCTCGACACCGACTCCGAGCTCGACGACGACGTCTCAGACGCCTCAGACGCCTCAGACACCACATCTTCCAAACCCCCGAAACGCGCCTCAAGCCCCAGTGCAACCTCCACCGCCACGAACCTCGAGCTGTCCCCGGAGTTCCTCAAGCAAAAGTTCCCCCAGCTCTTCGACCCCGTCGCTGAACCCAAGATCCTCGTCACAACGTCCATCAACAGCACCCTCCATAAAGAGGCCGACATCCTCACCTCGCTGTTCCCCAATAGCACGTACATCCGCAGAAGCGCAAACTTCCACGCCCACAAATACAGCGTGAGCGAGATTGCACAGTTCGCTTCGGCGCGGCAGTACACGGCGTTGGTAGTCTTGATGCAGGCCGAGCACCAAAAACAGCCCGATGGCCTGGACATCATCAACCTGCCGTCCGGTCCCCATTTCCACTTCAGTGTGACTAACTGGATCGAAGGCAAGAAGCTGCCTCGTCACGCAGTAAGCAACGTCCCTGTACGCATTGGAGTGAGACATACTGACTTCGTGCGCAGAACGACACGGGACACTATCCAGAGCTGATTCTCAACAACTTCAAGACCCCGTAAGCAAGCTTTCTGTAGGAAGCATGGGGGACATGCACTGACATTGTACTCAACATCCAGTCTCGGTATCCTGACCGCCCACCTCTTCAAGGGCCTGTTCCCAGCCCAGCCAGAGCTGGAAGGACGACAGGTGCTCACACTCCACAACCAGCGCGACTACGTATTTGTACGCAGACACCGATATGTGTTCCGCGACAAACGCGAGTCCGAGAAGCCCTACCTCGCCGCCGACGGGAAGCCGTTGCAAGGCGTCGAAGACGTGAAAGTTGGGTATGTAACGTCCTTGAGCACTGCGTGCAAGAGATATACTGACTTCATGAAGAATGCAGGAAATAGGCCCACGGATGACGCTCAAACTCCGCAGGATAGACCGCGGGATCCAGTTCAAGAGTGGGCAGGAGTGGCAGTGGAAGGGCCGCATGGAGAAGAACAGGACGAGGTTCAATATGTAGATGCCGAACTTGCCAGAACCTGATGCTATCGCCTGAAATGGCTTCGCAGACTCAAAGTCCGCATACAAGCACATGACTGTACGCCATAACCATGCACTTGTGAGCTCCCAATCGCCTGAACCTGATACTCTTAGAGTATCTTGCCTTGTCAGAATGCTTCCAAATCATACAATCGCCCATGCCTATCCTACACCCTCCCACCTACTTCCCACCATACCCCCCAAACCCAGGCGTCATCAGCCCCGACGGCCCAGGCGTATTCGACGCCAGCCCCGCCGGATGGTTCGTCGGCGTGCTTGGACCGTCCCCATGCCTCGCATTACCCGGGTAGAAGGTATTCTGGAAGTTCGGTATGCCCTGACTCTGTGCCCCAGCCAACACAGCAGCCTGCGCCGTCGCACTTGCCGGAGGCCCAACTCCCGTAAGACCCCACATGTGACCACCCATCTCCTCGGGCACATTGCCATCGAAAATCTTCTTCTTCATCTCCCAGAAGACGGTGCCCGTGAGCCAGGCGTCAGAGCCGGCCGTGTGCGAATTACCGATGCGCTGGCAGCCGAGCTCGTCGGCGAGGTCTTGGAGACCCGATTTGGTGCCCAGGTTGTTGAGGATGTTGGTTGCTGTGGGGCCGATGACACCGCGGCGCACGAGGTTGTTTGCGTGGCGCCAGAGGTACTTGACGTCGAGGAGCTTGGGAAAGAAGATGTTGACGAGATCGCGGTATGTTTCCTCGTCAGCTGGCAGGGGTTTCGAGGTCAGCATCTTCAACATGTACGCAAAGTCGTAGCCGGAGTGGAAGGATATCCAGTTGACGTCGTCGCTGAGAGTCATGCCGGATGTTGTGAGTAGGGAGCCAAACTCCTGGGGGTCGATGCCTTGGCTGTTGTGCTTCTCGAAGTCGGCGCCGGACTTCTTGAGCATTTGGATCGACTCCTCATTGTACATGTCGTCGTCGAGGGAGAATTGGAAGTTGAAGGACCATGTGCATGGACAGACGACCATGCTGTTTGCGTAGCGCTGTAGTGACTTTGGCTGGTAGCTCAATTGTGAGGTGTCCAGATGCGAGGGGGGCATCTCGCCTTGGATGTTGAAGAGGGTGACGCCGAGCTGGATGATCTTGAGGAGGTCAACGTTGCAGCGCACTGTCTGGTAGTGGTATGAGGCTTTGGAGTTGAAGTCTCCGATGGGTCGCGCGACAACACCGGGGAACTCTGTGTCCTATTAGAGCGTGAGCATCATGTCTGATAGAGTGTGAGACAGGAAGAATGGAAACTACCCAAGAGATAACAGATGACTTCGCACCACTGTTGACGCGCTTCACAGACATATCAGAGACAACCCATCTACACAGTTGCCCAGTTGACTCTTAGAGAAAAGGTATACTGACCATGCTGATGTAGGGGTACTGGTCGATGAGCGATCGCAGCATGTCCATCTCTTGGTGCAGATTCGACCGCCAGACTTCGCGTATCCGCTGTCCCGCAATGCCCTTGGCGCCGTCTGGCCCGCGACCAGCGTTCTCCTGTAGTGACGCACCGTGGGCAAAGCGCATGCGCGCCTCGTGGCCGTCGAGTCCAGTGCCTCCGCCTGCGCCGCCGAGGGCCGCTGCTGCCCCGAGCCCTCCGCCTAGTGCGGCATTCGACTGAAAGCCGCCCGGGTGCTGGCCGAAGAGGTTGAGGTTGTGGCCCTGATTACCGCCGAAACCCGGGTGTGCTATATTCTGCTGATGTTGCTGCTGTTGCTGTTGCTGCTGCTGTTGCTGTTGTTGCTGTTGCTGTTGCTGGTGTAGCGACTGCTGCTGCGGCATCGGCCCGGCGAGATGTGCGAATGGGTTGGAGAGGTTGTGGCCAGGGAATCGGCCCCCGTGAGGCGGCATCGTGGTGGTGTTTTGGTGTAGCAGTTCGCGTGCCAGCAAGGGAATCGGCGATGTTGGTTTCGCGGTACGTAGCCTAGGCAGTCCAAGTACTGAGCGCACGGTGTGTTAATTTATCCGGATCGCAAGCTTCTCCAGTTACATTCAAAACAGGCCGCGAGTGCTGAGAAGGAGGGGCCGCTGCGGAGTTGGCGACATGAATCACGGAGGAGCAGCCGCGGACAACGCGCCCGTGCGCCATGATCGCCGCCAAGACATCGACCGACAATGCCATGCACGACTGTCCATAGCCAACAACCCCAGCTTCTACCAAACGCTGCGCCTCACCCCAGCTGCTCACGAGGCCCAAAAGTACGCATTACCCCTCTCACTCTCCAATTGCTTCACCAAACCCTATGCGCAACACCCGCTAACACGCCCAGCTCCATTATGGCACCACGCCCCTCCATCACCGGTTTCGACCCCAAGAAGCTCGCCGCAGCCTCCGCAAACGGCACCAAGGGCGATCCATGGGCGCGATAGTACGTGCCTTCCCCAAAAACCGGAATCGCAAGTACTTATACATCGCAGCGAGCAATGGCGATACACAGGCCCCTTCACCCGTTTCAACCGCTTCAAGGGCTCCTTCCCCGGCCTCGGCATCGCGACGGTTGCTTTTGCCGGATATCTGGTTGCGGAGCAGCTGTTTTTCAAGGATGAGGGTGGACACCACGATGAGGCGGCATAGAAGGCAAAGGCTGCGAAACAGCTTGATTTGGGCGTACTGGTTGTTTGGGGCTGAAGGGTCGTTGCTGTGGGACTGTATATATGGATACCACACAGAGCGATTGAAGACACGATTTCTCACACATGGGCCAAGACAACTGTGTTGTATGGAACCATTGGGTACCTAAACATTGTCTATCGCCGCAACGTCACATGCGTAGATATTCCACAGCTCTTCACTCCCAAGACTCGACTATGCGCTGGGAAGCAAAGGCACCAGGTTCCATCGTGGCGCTTAAGGGTAGCAGTGTGATGTCCAACGCTATCGGTATAATTGCCGAATAGCCCGCTTTTCCTCCAAGGTTGTTGCGATGGAAGGGTGTGGGGAGTGGGCACTGCAATGTGTATACTCAGTTGAGTCCGGAGTCGTTGTTCGTCGCACGAGAGGGCGGTGCCTGACGAGAGATGTAAGCTGTGAGGCGGCCTTGCCGAAGCCTCTCAGCATGCTATCTTAACGGTAGGCGCCGAGGAAGCATGGATTTTAGCTGACCGCATAGATTGAAGTGGATTGTCATGAGCAGAGAATTGGAGCTGATCCGAAGGGAACGCAGGAGTACCGGCCACCCCGCTGTGTCAGCTGAAACCTGAATTTGTACTATCATGAATAGCCTAGCAAACCCTTCCAACTGGAATACTAGAGGAAAGGGCAGGGACCGGGTTGTTCACTGTGGGACCTGGGTCGGGAAGTCTGATACCCCGGTTCCTGGATGCCTTTGCGATGTTGTACCTGTCGGGTGGTATTCTCCTACCCCTCTCGAATAATCAAGCCTACCATCTTCATGACATGCGTATGCGGACTGACTTCTCCATGTGGAAGCCATGTCGTACCCAAACTCGTAGCGAACATCTGTAGGACCACTGGTTGGGAACATCGTCTTCCGAGAAGAAAGCAACGTTGAACAGCAAGGTTCTCGAAGCGACGAGAGAAGAAAGCAAGTCAATAAGAAAGAGAGGATGCTGCTCATTGTTTGGATGGCAATGGTGATGCAGCTATACTCTTACTGCATACGGCGGCTGAATTTGTGCGACAGGCTCCTCGAAACTGACGAGTTACAGACATGGCCGAAGGAAGTTCAGCTCATGATAAGCGTTATCATGCGACACAACTGTATGTTGCTTGCGTGAGGGACGGCTGAGACTAGTGCAAATCACCTTCGCTGACTGCGAGAGAGGAAGGCGTTGGCGGTGCGTGTCTGTGCTCGAGATAGAGGTATAGTCACTAGTCCTACCATAGATGAGGAAGGATTGCAGTACGATGGTCGTTCGATTGTCCGCACTCCAGTGACATGGAGTGAGCAAAAGGGCCGATCGGGAATGCCAACCTCCCCCAGTCTGCAAATTGCGTGAGCTGGCTTCTGTTCAGACCTGCGCTTCCAGTGTCCTGCTTGTTGTTCTCGTCGGATGGAACAACAAACGCAATGTCGCCTTTTCCATGCACAAAGCACATCTGACGTTTGACCCACCGTGGTGGTTGGGCGCCTGATGACATCCCAGACTAACCTGTTTGTCGGAATGATGCAGATCAAGTACGCCTCTGGCGCGTTGCCGAGCCGCGTGTGTATGAGATTCTTGGCTATGACGATACTTAAATCAAAGTCTTTTGGCATCGAACGAGTCGCTGAAAACTCGTGTCGCAATCTGACGCCGTAATAACACCATTTGATCCAAAAACAGCAGGTCATTTGGATTGATGTTTCAAAAGATCTGGGTTCGAGTGCGAATATGAAGATCTTCACCCTTTTCCCATTGAATGGATCGTCAGTGCAGAGCCAGAAATTTGCTTTCGTATCAAAGTCGGCCTATCACGAAAGGGACCGAGATAGAATGTGCCTCATCCGTACGCCTTGCATTTTAGTAATCAGCGAGTGAACACACCAATAGTTGCTCCAAAGTGAATGGCTCATAGCGTTGTTGGTGGTAGTCGATCTTCGGATCGAAGGATTGCAATCCTTGACAAGAGCGGACCGCGAACCTTGTAGTGAGCCGTGGAAGAAATTAGATACGGGTGGTATGCTGACAGCTTCTTTGCGGGGGGTTCGCTCGGCAGGTGGGCAGAAGTGAGTATGTTGTCGGATTTGCGTGTGGTTTGAGTCAAGAGTTGGTGCGCGGATGCGGAATGCGCAGTCATCTTAGCGAAGGCTATCATGGACGGGAAGGTAGTGAGGACTGAAGATCTTCGCAGTATTATTAGAAATTCGACGAAGCGTGCAGATATTTGGAATTCTTCACTACAAAACCATGACTGGAATGCAGCGCCGGCAAAACAATGGCTCTAGCAATTCATGTTGTGCGTGGCTGGCCGTCGTCTTGGTCGACGACAGCTTTGGATAAAGGTGGAGACTTTGTATGACACCGATAGAAAGGAATGTCTGGTCTTCACGAAGGCCCAGACAGACCTGCCGAATCGACCGAAGACGGGATGCTTTACAGGTCAAAGCTGTCACCTCGAACGTGGCCTACACCAAGAGTGCACTAAGTTGCTGGATGGCGGCATGTAATGTTCAATGACTGCCAAAGTTCTACTCTACATTATCTGTCAGCAGCATCGACGTATCCTGAGAGAAGGCTCGGCAGAAAAGCCAAGCCTGTTGTAATTCTTGCCGTAACGCGAGTGATTGTAAACCCTTGACTCAAACTTGTGGTGATCGTTGGAACGCATGCATCGTGGGCCCAACGCCATGCAAAGTCCGGAGTCGACCAGAAATCTAACCTCAGGACAATCGTTCACTACAGCGGAGCAAGTCATCCCCAACATGGTTAGTTAAACGCTTGTCGTTAGCTTGGGGTAGAGCTCCAGTGTTTGGCCTAGTGTCGGAGGTTTCTTCAACCACATCGTTCTGTGTACAACGTTTAGTTTACCCACTGAAAGTGAACCTCGGCATGTTGGCGGGATCTGTGGACGTGCCATTATTCGACCTATGAAAGGCGGCCGGAAATACCGATCTCGTCTGACAGCATCCCCACAAGATGTGAAACGGAGTTCGATAGATTTGGAAGTGGCGTAAAAAGACGCGACAGCGTCTCCTATTAATAAGGCTAATAAAGCTGTGGCAACCACTGGCATGGAGTGGACTTGTCGCCCACCGTTGCCAAGACTGACAACTGAGGAAGCCACATCCGCTTCATATGGAGGCACATATGTTAAAACGCTCTTGCTCATGTGTTCTTGTACATGGAACGCGTTCTCATGGTCGCCACACACGTTCGAGATCGAGCGTATGTGATGACTTGGAATAGGCTCTTTTGGCGTCCCCATCAGGCTGGTTCATGTCTGGGAGAAGGCAGTAATGCTAGGCACGTTCCGTTTGGGGGCAGTGAGCGGTGCTTCGGAATATGCGATGGTTGAGACCATGTGCCCGCCCCTCATTATTGTCGTTGACATGAAGAACCAAGGTGAACCCATGTAAAACGATGAAGGCCACCCACGGTAGGACCAAACCATCCCCGGTCGATGGCACTTTACTGCAGGTAAAACCAGAGCGAACGACAGCCAACCCTCCACGATTGTATGACGTTTATGTGCAATCGATGCTTCTTTGTGCGGAGAGCTTGTTAGTGAACAAGCACGCAACTCGCCCTTGTATGCCTACACCGCTGAGCAAGAATGCGAACTTTCGCAAGTAGAGGTATCCTTGGGTGATGCAGAACGCTCCACTCGTTAGTTAACCACCTTAGAACGGTGTTGACGTCGGGGAAGCAAATATGTCAGCCCGGATGTGGGGCTCGAACGGTTCCTGCTGAAAGAATTAGCAGCCTGTCAGAAACAAGCTCGAGAAGTAACCTGCAGGTACAGGAACAAGGTTGTTACATTGAGATACTTAGCGCGTAGACTAAGAATAAGGATGTAGAGAAGGAATTGCGGTTGCAGTGCCATCCGTCTGTAGATACAGTGCCGTGTCCTAATGACCAGTGCCTCTGGCTTAATGGCAAGTAAAGCGAAGACGAGCTGTAAATGGGTGCAGTGAGGTAATTTTGTACAGATCAATCCCACGTAACGCAAGTAGAAGCGCGCATGGATGGCCATGTGGAAGTTCCGGTGAGATCCGTTTTCGGAAGCTGTCCGTCTCGAGAGCGGAAAGCCGCTAGGCGGTATCCTCGAGCGTCTCGACTATCGAGAAGTAGTGCAATTATTTATTCTGCCAATGTCATCCAAAGACAAGGAGACGACGGTCAGGAGAAGCACGTGCATGCCGTGGTACGTACCCAGGTAAGACGTGGGACCCCGCTACTTTGCAGCAGTCAAGGACTCAAGGTGGAGGCACGGAGTGGTTCGCCGATTTATGGGCGTGATGCCACTGCAGGAACCAGGGGTAAGCACGTATTAGGCAGAAACTAGGAACTGCAGTGTGAAGTCATGCGTTGAAGAGAGATGTTATTCGGCGTTGAGGGCAGAGGTGGTGATAGGGCTCGGGATATCTGTGCGAGATGCGGGGGTGTTGCTTGCGCCTTCCTATTACGAGTACGCTTGTCTCCTTCCGCAGAAGATGGCGAACACAACGAGTTGACGGGATCCGCCCTGCCATCCCAGCACGTGAGCCACGACATTCACTCGGTGGTAAACCCTGCGGTATTTTCTGTATGGCGTCCGCGCACTCCTAAATGACGGCTCTGCGCGCCAGCACAGCGAGAGGAAGCTGGACATGCTATTGCCAAGATGAGCGCACAGCACCGGTTACGAGGCGCCGCGTTGAAGACATGGAAGAGGCAGTCAGTCGGTGTGCTTGCTCAACGTCGATGCAGCTGCAGCAAAAGCTAACGTCACCTATCCCCCACGCGGCTCACAACAGGTTACTGCAGAGGCATCGTTTCCTCAACAAATCACAATAGTGCCTCGAGCACGGTCGAAGAAACAAACACAGCGCAGAAAGGCGCCCGTCCCACGACATGACGCAACTCCCGACCAGAGTCGTTGTACAGCGGCTGATGGAAGCGCCCACAGCTTCCGACTGTGTCGCACGAGGCCACAGTCATGGCTTAGAATTAGCACATTGGATTGTAACGTCGATGGCACTCGAGAGCACGGAAAGCCCCGAAGCCATGATCTGCTGGCTGTGCGACTTTATCATGCTGTGATATCTTTCGACGGGACGCTGGCCTCCATAGCCCCACGGCCCACGATAGCGACGAATCGGCCGTCCTGGTGTTGTGGCGGCCTGAAAAATGGTTGGACTGGTTCGGTGCGTGGAAACAACCGTCTGGTCTGACGGAGTACTACCGGATTTCATGGCTCCATCAAAAACCATTTGAAGCCTGTACACTGATCGTGTGCGTGCGGCGGGGTATCGGGTTCACATGGGCACGTTTTGATGCCGATGGCAAGGGGCTTTCCTCGGCTGTTTCATCATCTGTGTCTCACGCAGATCTGTGGATAACCTTAAAAAACGGTCTATCCTAAAAAGAGTAATATCTTGTTTCTACCTGAATGCCTCCAGAAGCTATTGAAATCTATGCTGGCCAGCATCATTCAGCCTCGATAGCCTGCTGCTACAGAATGCGACACATCAGTCAATAATAGCTCGCAGTTATCGTCAGCCTGCTTAGTAAGACAGCCACCTCGAAGTGGCGTCGCTAGGCGTCGTGCATAAATCGCACACAAGGCCCAACCCTGCACCGCGTGCAGTCAATCGCGCCGTGCCCGCCTGAAAACGCCAACCCGGCCGGCACTACTCGGTACTAATCAATAGCATAAATGTGCTGCAGCTGAACACCTCCTCTCTCCGCGGGTGGTGGACATCGTGTCGCATCGTCTAGCACACCACACGCGTCGCGTGCTACTGAGGGTTCGTTGTCTATGGTGTGAACACAGCAGCAGGAGCTTACCTCAGTGTGTCCACGGATTTCTGCCCATGTCCAAATACTTCTCCTCTGCTCAACAACACGGCCGGCACTCAAGCAAATTGGAGCTCGGGTCCTGGCAAAGCGGGCCTGATGGTGATCAAAGCACGATTTAACCGTCCATTTCACTCCATATCCAATCACCAGCCAAAATTACAACCCCTACAATTTAATATTGCTCGAGCTTTTTCTCGAGCCACCTTGTCGGGCCGCGCTCAGCAGATAACCATGTCCTTCTAAACCCTGTCCTTGCTCGTACTGTTGTCACTAACTTGGTGGCTTTCTCCACAAGCTCTCCGCTGTTGGATCATGCTGGCCATATCTACAAAGTGAGATCATCCCTACATTTGTTGGTACCTTGCCGGCCACAAAAAGTCCTACCTCTCCTGGGTCACGACATGGAGTACGACAGGAGATACCAATGAGTCTTCTTTTTCGGCTGCATACCCTAATCGAGTCTCTACAATACCCTGACATCGTTCGTTCTGATTCGCGTCCACTGTCTTGTCTCACACCAGTCTGTGCAAGTCGCCAGCGTCTACTCGACCTCAGAGGAGGCAGTATCCCCTCATCAGCCATCGCATTGCGGTCCGTGGTCCGTGAATGGGCTCTTGTCGACCGTACAAATAAGATTTCCATCCTATCAGGTATGCCTTGCCTATACCACTTTCATTATTATACCCTTACTCCTTTTGTTATTTCCCGGTCCTGGAGGTCTAGTGCTCCAATTGCAAGGCATTCGCAGATCCCACTAACATCTCTAGCAGGCGTATATACCGACATATCCGAAGCTTGCGTGCGGCAGGTCTCCCTAGGGTATCCGCTGTAACCTGCATGGTTGTGGCCTACCTACTGTAGATATACCAGACCTGCACGCGCCATACAAGCATCGTACGACGCTCGGTGCTTACATCAAGGTCACCCTTCCCAGGGCTCTCTTGAATCTTCAAGCGATGTTTTCGTATTCGGGAAGTGATGCCATATCACCATCCCGACAGTCGTCGATAGACTCTCAGGCTACCGAACCCACGACTTCCTCCGCAGGCTCAGATATTCATATAGATCAATGCTCCGGGTCCCCATTTGCTGTAGCAATGCATTCTCCCGAACAACAGCACAAATTCCATGCGGCTAAGCGAAGTTCTGTGTTTAATCTACGATCGAGGAGCAACACCGCATCCTCCACAACACCGTCCTTACTATCCCTTGGCCATTCGGACATGGCCGAGCATGATGCCTCATGGTACGGCCCACTTCCTGGACCCGGACAAGCAGGAAATGAGAGCCAAAAGGAGTCCTCTGTTATTGGACCAAGAAGGTCGTTGTTCCGTGGGAGAAAAGGCAAGAGACTAAGCGAGGCGGTTGTGTCCGGTATAGATGTCGGCGAATGTGAAGGCGATGGCAGTGCGAGGCGCATGTCGATCCTGAGGAAGAGCAGAAGGCAGCACAGTCAGGCTGAGGCATATGGTAAGTAGTAGCTTCCTGGTTATAAGGGCCCGATTGCTAATGATGTTCGCAGTTCCAAGCCTCATACACCGCATCTCCAGCCCCTTTGACTTCCAGCACCTTTCGCATACCAACCGACATCAGGTTACCTCTTTCGAGAATTTCCCTGGCGACAATTTAGCTGCTGGATCGTTTTTCGTGAGCACGTCAGAACGCCCGCACCCAGGCCTTCCTGGTAGCCAGGTGGACAACATCTACTTCAACAACTTCTCCTCCGATAATCTAGCGGCTGTGGATGATCGGTCGCCCACCGTTCTGGGTTCAAGATCGTCACCCCACAGTCCGGAATTGCGCCATGAATGGCAACGACAGGAACTTGTCCCACATGCCGCAATATCGTGCCCAGCGCTCCGCTCTACTAGATCTGTAGAGAGTTTTTCCCAACCAGGTGTTAGCCCTCGAAAACATATCCAATCACAGTCTGTCGCAACCTTGCCCCGAACATCTTCTCGACTCTCTCTGGCACCTTTCTCTGACACTACCGAGACAGTGCATGAGGTGGGGACAATTACACGACGGTCGTCCAGGTCTAAGCGGGAGTCTGGTATATGGGATTCGTTCTCGCTTTCCGCTGTGTCAACTCCAGAGCAACTACCAGGCGTACATGAGAGCTCATCATATTTTGGGCATGCGCTCACAACACCTGATGAGTCTGCCATACCTGCAATGACACCACCATTCAGTCCTAGTCTGGCCGATGTCGCCGAGGAACCAGAAAAATTCTTCAGCCCAAGAACTGCACCACAGCCGCTGTTGAAAACCCCAACTTCGCCCAAGTCGCCCCATTTTGAGTCATTCACCTTCCACAGTCAGCGATCTCCAATAACCAAGCTGCGAAGTCGCGGACATTCTCAAACTTCGCCGAAATCCATGGTGCAAACAGTGTCAAACATACGACCCATATCGCAGACATCTGACACCCTGGGCTCGTTCAGCCAGACGCGGAAGGGGTCTGTGCGAAGGCTATCCGCCAGTCGTCGCCAATCTAACACGTGGCGCGTGATGGAGGAATCATGGGAAGATGACGTTGATTACATCTACGACAACGCTTTAGAAGCTGACTGCGAGTTCGAGTGGGACCGATCATCTGTCGAGGGAGTCTACCACCGCCAGCAACCGGAAGTCGCGCAAACACAACACCAGGACCCCACCTCTACAGCACATGGAATCCATACACGATCATCTATTCCTAAAAGCGACTCACCAACTCACGAGAGTTTCTCTTTTGACCTCTTTCGAACATCCTTGCTTGTTCCCAGTACGAGCAGCGTGCCAGAGTTGGTCCCCACATCCGCCATCTCCAGCTCCACTATAAGCACGGGACTGCAGACACCCTCCGACACGTTCAACACTAATCGTCTCCGCGGAGACGGGACTTTCTCGTTCAGCCCTTCTCTTTTGGTTCCGCAGGAGTACAAGGACACCCACGAAGTTACGTATGAGGATCTTCTCGATGAGTACGCCGGTTCAGATCGCCATTTCCCTATGCTTGATGCGAATCAGAGCACCACTAGCTCAGCGCGGAGCAGTCACGTTCGGCTTAGCAGGAGAAGCTCGTATGATAGCAGCATTATGTCCTCTGCTCAGAGCTCTGGTCTCTGGAGCTCCCCGATCCGCCGTTCGGCCAGCTCCGCTGGAAGCGTGCCAGAACTTGTACCTTCTCGACGCTCTCGCAAGGAACTTGGTTCCAGTCTGACAGTCGACCAGTTCGAGGGATACAATGAAGAGGAAGGCATGACACCGGCAGGGCGGACGTTTTTCGCTTCTGGTGATGACGTACCTCATATTTCCATTGAGTCTGAACTCAAGGCTTCACTTGACCTCGCACGCCGTGGTTCGCATCGCCACAATCACACTGCAGTTGAGGAGGAGCTCAAGGCATCGCTCGATCTTGCTCGTCAAGGCTCACAACGCTCCAGCCGGGGCGCAATGCGTCATCACAAGTATGCCATGTCTGACGGCGCAGCCAAGTTGCTCTCTCCAGTCATCAAAGACTATCAAACAGCAGGGTCACGCAATCGCGCAGCGAGCACAACACAACCGCGTTCGCCAATGCTGAGTCTCTTCCCTGCACCACCGCGAACCTCACCTACCCCCAACCGCTTCTAATGCCTTACTCGACATTAACAAGCCACCAACCAGCAGTACTTCTGCCACCCACAGCCCAGGAGGCTTCTCGAAGATGGCTGGCCATGCTTCGTCTCACGCTACCAACGACGACCACATTGCTTTCATTGTATATATTGACGACTCATGTATTTCCGTTATCTTGTTACCTCTGCTGTCAGAGTCACCATCAAGAAGGAAGGAAATAAGTCTCTGATTTCGTCGATTTTGGATTTCTTTCATCACTCTACACATCTCCTATCTGTCCGCCCGGTTGGGTACATTGCGTTGGCGCACAATGTACCTTTATCATAGAACTTTTTTGCAGCGTTCGTGCGATATCATTCCCTTTGTTGACATGGCGGGATCCAGTTATAGAAAAAGCGCAGGGTAGTAGGGAGTGATGGTTGTTCGGTGTTCATAGACGGATAAAACAAAGGCGGCGTAGTTCCTGTGGGCTTTTTGTGGGCTTGCACGATTCAGTGGATCAATACCTATCGAAATATTCACATTACTCAACATTAACGTCCGTTCTCCTTGACCTTGATGATTGCTTACAAATGTACCACCATCGCTTGAGAGTTCCTTCTTGCTCAAGCCACCAACGTACACGTGGTCGCCACTCTTGGAGTGAAGTTCCCAAACTTAATCTTGTTTGTTGCCTGGTAGCTACCAAATATTCTTACAGCAGATCCGCGCCGCATTCATTACAGGCTTATGAAACACTGCATTAAGCGCGTACCCGATGCGGGGTTGCAGATGCAGGCTAAGCTGGGCACGAGTAAAGGAGTAACACGCATAGAGGTCACGCCCAACAGGCAAAGCGCAGCATACCGTATCTCTACGCTTCACAACATTACAGTAACAATTCGCAAACATTGAGATCAAAGCTCATAACAGGACTTTAGCAGTGCACCATTTGCTCATCCACAGAGGCGACAAACACAGACCATGCATCTCAACAACTCTGCACCTCTTGCTAGATTAGCTGTTGGGTATGCATATTGCGGCGTCTGCAGCATATATACACAGCCGCGACGCGCTCGCAAGTCACGAACAGCGCAGGTGAACAAGCGCACTGGTTTCCGCATATGGCGTGGAGGTAATGGAGGTCGAACGTTCGGCTCCATAATTTGGGTTCTCCCGTCTAACTCGCCCAAGAATGTTGATGGTGTCGCTACCAGACTCTCACGTCAAGATGTTCGTATTTGACATCACAGTCAGATCCGAATCCCTTGGCATGGTGTCCCGTGACTACACGGCGATGTCATACCGTGCCTATAGGGGCGTGTCGATAGCATGATATTTACCGCCATGTTGAGATTTGACCCATGCATTCATGCTAACCGACATACAAGTATAGCCGGTATTTACAGGATCCGGGGAAAGGATCATTACAGGGGCAGGAGTCCCAGAATTTGAGAAACCCGTGTTTATAATTGGGTTTATAAGAGAAGACAGCTAGGCTGCTCCATGCTACACACTGTCGCGTGAAACCCACAATCCAGGTTGGGGGTCATTGTTTCTTAACAACCCATATCCACCCAACGCGTCTAAGCAATCAACCCGAGCCATACAAAGCCGACAGCACCCAAATATCTCGACTCCAATCGGGCCGCGCGCAAATCAGTTGGGGTCCCGAGTGGATCGTCCGGGTAAATCATACACCAAAGGACCGTGCCGTCTGCAAGTCAGCTTCGAGACATAAGCGGAGTGGCACGTTCGTTATACGTCGATTCTCATATAGGTTAGGGTTCAACTATATAAACAGTATTTGAAATTATCCGGGCCGTTACGTTGATGACGTGGTTGTTTCAAGTCCAATGCCGGTCGACATGAGACTGCGTTTCAGAGTGCTTCGTAAAACTGTGAGTGGTATGCCTGTAGTGATGGATGTGGCAGTTGTCGTGTCAAATAAGGAAGGGGAGCGTTGTTCGGCGCTGTAATCGGTTTGACGTGATGGGTTGAATGTCTTCGAATGCGTTTCATGAACGGTCAAGCTTTGAAGATATTCAGCCTATGCAAGACCCTTCTTCACCTCGTCAACCATCTCGTTACGATCAACGACCGCAGCAGTTTCGATATTCCTGTCGGGCAGGATGAGGAACTTGATATGCATGCCTCTCAACCCTGGTGCATCTGCGTCCTCTTCTAGAAAGACCACAACGACCACACTCTTCTCAGCAACGTCGATTGACTTCCGTGGGCATTGAAATCCACGATGATTCCGGCTTGGCGTAGTGCTCGGACGATGGACATGCGGTGCTCAACAAGGAGGCTGATATTCGAAGCAAAGACGATCTAGGCATCGAGGGTGCGGTCTCGCTAAGGTGCCGTATCAGATTGCAGTCTAGCTTTGAGTATCGTGAGGATTCGGTCAATGCCGAAGGACCTGCCGACGCATGGGATGTCGTTATGTTTGCTGAACATGCCCGTCAGGTTATAATATTGACCTCCAGCAGCGATGCTGCCAACTAACAACTGACTATTGGCATTTTCCATCACTTCTTCGTACATACGTCCTGTGTAGTAGTCCAAGCCTCGAGCCAGGGAAAAATCGAGCTTGATTTACTTCGTGACGCCGTATGCGTTGAGATATTGTAGAAGCAGCTCCATCTCCACCACGCCCATCTAGACATCTTCATTAGCCGACAGCAGAGGATCGGAATTGTGAAGTGGCAATTTCCAAACCGTGTCTTTGTCCTGTAAGAGATAGCCGCCAAGTCTGTCAGTGATAGTAGAACCAAGCCCTTTCCCCTCCACCTCTTTTTTCACTTCGGCCCGCGGCATCTTGTCAAGTTTGTTCACGGCCGAGCTAATGCTTCGTATAAGGTCCTTTGGAACATCAAAGGCTGAGAAGATGCCGTCGAGGATGAGACGGCTGTTTATCCCTATCGCAACATGCAGTTGCAATGCCTCTAAGACCTCCGCGGTTATATAAAGCAATCGAAATTAGCCACCATCGAATCAACTTGACCTACGTAATCGAAGTCACATTGATAGAACTCTTGCATGCGTCCTTGAACGATAGCCGGTTGTTCTCTGCAATAGACTTTGCCAATTTGGAAGCGCTTATCGATCTCTTTGCCTCCGCTGAGCCTAAAGATCTCGCGTGTCGTCTCGAAAACGTTGTTGCGTAGGGCGATATCGTCCCCTGCCCAGTCGCAGGTGCCTTTTGGTGTCTTCATCGTTAATATGGCGATGATATTCTTGTCTTCGTAGTGGCTCAAGCGGTCTCTTGTTAGTATGCACTGATCAACTGTTAAAGTGTTTTTCTGATGTGTTTTGAGTTTAGTTGATGCGAGATTGTGAGAAGGAGAATCAGTACGAAATATAATATAGAAAAGCGCGTGAGTGGTCGCTATGAGTCAACGGTATTACTCACGCGTAAGAACCATAGTCCTGCTTCAAAAATCAACAACATCGCAACAGCAAAGCCACAAAGGCAAAGTATCCGTTCGAAGCTCTCTGCCATTGCCCTCCTAGCAGCAGCGTGTTTACAGAACCTCAGTCTCGGAGTTTCCTACGTCTGTCACTACACCTTTTGACGCAACGATATACATTGGGTCCTATGAGTCTTGGTAGCTACAATACAGTATGTGTTTGTTTGTCTTCCAGAAACCGATGGTTAGTCAAAGTTTAGTGTCAACCATTTGCAGCGGTTTTCTTAGGTCCGAGCTCGCATACGTCATCGATCGCCCTCTCGTGCCACCGTCTGGCGCCGCGACCCTGGCCATGAACACGCTCACGCCTCCATCTTCCATACATTGTCGACCCTGTTACTTCGCTCTTTCTTCTTTTAGTCTGTTGCAGTTCGAATACAGACATATCTTGTACAGCTCGCGCGTCATGGTCTTCCGGCTTCGCCGCTTCACGTTGCGGCGCGTGTTGTTCCTCACATCGGCAGCTACGCTGTTCTTCATATTCATATTCAGCTTAACACCGATCATATCGCCGCTTCCGCCATATACCGGACCACACGAGGTCGGAATTCTGGACCTTGAGACGGAATTAGAGAAGAGAGTAATACATGACGCAGTATTGAAGAGCACGGGAGAGAAGGCCTTTGAACTAAACACGCTTGCCATCACCTTATACTATCCGTCGTCATTGCCTATGAATTCACCTAGTTCGCGGCCGTGGGCACGGTTATGGCTTCCTCAGCCAGTGTCACTCATTGGCGAGGGATATGCTCGCCTAGCCGGCGTGCCACGGCTATCTTCAATATTCACGTTTGCGCTTTGGCTCCTGGGTTCGAGTACCGTCATTCCAGGCGTCGTTGATGCACCCATCCTCTCCGGTGCCGAGAAGATCCTGACTGAGGAAGCGGGTTCCGGTGCCGGAAGCTTTGGCAAGATCATGAGTGCAGCGGAGCAGGAACATCAAGAGCTCAAACGGGATAGGAAAATTGGAACTCTACCCTGTCTTGTTTTCACGCACGGCATGGCTGGCATGAGCCAGAGTTATGCGCACTACCTCGGAAGCATTGCTAGCCACGGATACGTGGTCGCGGCTGTAGAGCACCGAGATGGGAGCGGACCCGGCACTGTCATCCATCATCCCGACGGCAAAGAAAGGAAGGTTTGGCACCTGAAGCTCCAGGATCTCGAGTCCAACCCGCCGATGACCGACCTCGATCTCAAAGCCGCCCAGCTCAACTTCCGTGAAGCTGAGATTAGCGAAACCATCAAACTCTTCGCCCAGCTCAACCTTGGTGACGCACCAGTGGTCAATCTCAAGCCTGATTCGCCACGCGAAGCACTTCCCGGCTTCAAGAACCGACTCAACCTCTCTGCGGTCACTGTTGGTGGTCATTCGTACGGTGCAACTGGCGTTATGCAAGCCCTCAAAAGTGCTGGTTCAAAGGCCATGCCCATCAACGGTGGTATTGCGTTGGATCCTGGCAAAGGCTCTGGCCTACTGAACAAAGATATCGACGTCCCGATTCTGGTGATGCAGAGTGGAGAGTGGACGGAGAAGCAATCAGACTTCTACGGACAAGACTGGCACTTCATAGTAGTAAGAAAGATCGTTGAAAGCCTACGAGAGGGATGGTTCATGACACTAGGTAAGTTTTCTCTTGGAGTCGGATACAGTCGAAATACTGACCATAAATAGCTGGCACTGCTCACCCTTCATGTACCGACGCGCCGTTGATCGTTCCATGGATCATGAAGATGGTCACAGGAACGACCCTGAACTCCAAGGTCGCGCTTCGAGAGTACATTGAAACTTCACTCCGTTTCCTGGAATATTTGCAAACAGGGAAAAAGAATGGCGTTTTGGGGAGCAGCGTGACGAACAGAGAAGGTCCATTCAAACATGATGAGCCACGTAAGTGGACCAAAGGGCCACATGGAGCTGACTGGGAAATTCATGTGGTACCTCACGTTGGCGAAGATGAAGGCACATTGGATGAGTGAATTGCAAGAAAAATCGCTGGAGGGATAGTAGTATAGGTCGAAATGGACAACAGCGTACCACAAGTAGTATGGTATACATGCGCCTGTATGACATGCGTAACCCATGTCTTCCCTTGGAGAACCGACTTCAGCCTATCTTTCAGGTCGAACTGCTCATTCCGAAGATATCTCTAAGTTTCCGTTTGAATGCCTAAGGCGTATTCTCGTCAGTTGTACACCACCCTCGACTCCCCATATTCGACAGCTCAGCGTGAAACAGCAATGGCAGATGGCGGAGAAGCTGCAAAATAAGCCCGTGAACGCCCTGGTTTTTTTCTTTTCGTATCCAAACTTCTGCACCTACCAAGCTGCAACGCCTTTCCCGGTACCTGGTCAATAACCGTTTGATGTCCAGGACGTTTAGGCCTAGTGTTCTAAGCTCCAGGGTATGTAGATTAGGTAGTAAGGTGCAGCGCTCCCAACAGGCAGTAGTACGGCTCACTACTGTTGCTGCATACGGATTATCTAAGCAGTCCGTCAGTGATGACGATTTGAGTAGTAGCGTAGCCGTAAGTGATGACGATTTGGAGCCGTATTATGGGTTGCGGCTCGGTATTAGTTGGCATTGGTGGAAATTGCAAGCCATGCTGCTAGGAGCGCTGGAGAGTCTGTTCTTGCTACATTTTCCTAGTAATTATTAGCATTCTTAGCCAAATTCAGACGCGTTGCAACCTAGGAAGGCTAGGAGGTGGCTGGGAGGGAATATATAAGTATACAACAGTCACACTGCTACACTCATATTGTCACCACCTACCTCAAAATGAGCCAACCAGGCCGCTCTCAACAATCTCAATTGCTAGCTGTTGCCCACGCCGCCCCTATTTTTCATGCTGTTGCCTCCCAAAGGCTTGCCAAAGCTCAAAATCCATTATCTATATTGCCAGCCTCATCCTCATCCTCATCCTCATCCTCGTCCCCTAGCAAGCGATCTCAGTTATATCCTACCGGCGATTTTAGTGTAGTTGGAGAGCGGTTTGAGGTCAATTTCAACCGGATCTTGCGGCGGGAAGGTCGTCTTGTAGCGGCTCAGATTGGCTATTGTGTGAAGCACAAGAGTGTACTAAACAGCAAGCGGGAGTTAGCTCCAATTTGGCGGTACAGAGTAGAGCTTGCTTACCTGGAGGATGATATGTTAACAGTAACAAAACTTTGGCTTTGCAAGCTTTGCCATCTTGCTAGCGCTACCGCTGATGCCAAAGCAGTCAATGGCACTGCTCATATCACCCTACACATGAGGACCGCTCATTGGATCAATCCTACTACTGGTATGATGCCAGAAACACCCCCAAGGACGCTATTTTTGTCACCATTTTCAGCTGCAAAAGCTGCTGGCACCAGTACAACAATCTCTCATGCTCCTTGGCAAGAGGAGGGCCTACAAGCAGCACTGATTGACTGGGTAATTGTGCGGGACGTCAGCTTTGCAAATGCAACCTCACCAGCAACCCGTGGTTTACTTACTTGGAATTGCAGCAGTTTGCTCAACGCGCTGCCAATGTAACGGGCCAGGCCCGGGTAGTACTCGGCTGGAGAGCCTCGGGGTTACCCGGCCATTGCCGGAGATAGATGACATGGAGACCCGCCGTTCCGGAGGTCAAACCGGAAGACGGCTTGGGATTACCCCCGTTATCAAATCCATCTGATTATTTCTAGCATCTACCCTCAGGGTCAGCCCCCTACAGCCAAACTCAGTAACGACAATGAGAGCGTACATCCGTACAGCGTTGGAGGAGTGCAAGAGTGAGGTTAGCAAGTTATTGCAGGCGGCAAGCAGTAAAATAAGCGTAAGCGCCGATATATGGACATCATCTAATCACTTGAGCTTTCTTGGCGTTGTGGCTCATTTTGTCGGTAAGTCTTATCAATAAACTACTAGCAGCCAATTAGGAACTTCAAACTAACTTTACATGTTGAAAGATGCAAATTTTCAACAACAAGACCTACTTATTGCTTTTTGAAACCTACATGGTGACCATACTGGGGCTGCACAAGCGGCTATTATTGTCAACGTCCTCAATAGCCTGGAAATAACCACCAATTTCCACTGTTTCATAGGCGACAACGCGTCAAACAACAACTCAGAGACTATTGCTGGCCTAAATCTGCATCCAAACATCAACATCAACCTAGACCACCGTATACGCTGTGCTGGCCATATAATCAACCTTGTTGTTAAGGCAACAATATACGGAAAAGGAGTAAGCAAGTTTGAGCAGGACCTTGCTGCTGCTGCTCCAATAGATCAGTTCAAGCTCTATCGCGAGGTTGGTGTTGTTGGAAAGCTGCATAACTTTGTGAATGCAGTATGTGCATCCCACAAGCGGCGCGAGCTGTTCAACTCTATCCAACAACAGTACAACGAGGAAGAGACTCTATACACCTTCAATACGCTTTCACTCCGTCAAGATGGTGGTGTACGCTGGCATTCAGTTTACCTCATGCTGCAACGCTGCCTTGAGCTTTGAGAACCAATCAAGCGCTTTATCCGCAAGCTTCGCAGCTCCTCTGATGACACCAGCTCTACTACTGCTTCTGCAATTGACAAGTACAATCCTCTTACTGACAGCCTCACCGATGATGAGTGGGATGAGGTTGTAGAGTTGGTAGACTTTCTCTAAGCTCCATACAAGATGACAAAGCGTCTTGAGGGTAACAACAGCGCTTCTGGCTTTGGCTCGTTATGGCAAACTCTCACCAATTTGCAAGCTTTATGGGCTTGTTATGTTGCAGCAACCAAGCGCACAAACAACAGTCAATATTACAGCTCCGCTGTTGCCTTTGGCAAGGAGAAACTTGACACTTATTTCAGTATCCTCCTCATGCAACCCGACATCAGCTTTTACGCCGTAGCAACCGCTCTCCACCCTAAGCTCCGCCTCACTTGGTTCAAAACACACTGGAAGAACTACCCAAGGTGGTATAAGAAAGCAGAAGCGTCGCTCCGCAAGGTCTTCAAGCAGTACATTGAAGATGAAGCTGAAGGTGACGAGCAGCAGCAGCAACAGGAGCTACTATTGCGGCGGAAGCTACCAGTAAACAGTAACGACCTGTACAGCCAAACGATGGCAGTAGACCTCATGTTACTCACCAACTCTAAGAACAAGAGGCAAAAGCGAGTGAGCCAGCTTGACGAGTACTTTGATGACCTGCTGTGCGACCTGACTAATGCAAGTGAGCAGCAGCTTGAGCTACTCAACAATCCCTGGGCCTGGTGGCTTCAGGTTGGCCGCAGCAAGTATCCTATCATCTTCAAGATTGCTACCGACTACCTCTCTATACCCTCTACAAGCTGCAACTGCGAGCGGAGCTTCAGCACAGCCAAACAAACAATTACGTGCAATTGTAACTGCCTTGCTGGCAATACAATTGAGGCCATACAATTGCAGAAGAACTGGCTGCATCACGGAGTTGTGAAGAGCTCACTGAAGGATTTGGAGATTTACGTAGAGAACGTTGATAAAAGGAGAGCAACTACAGCAGCCAATTCACTGCTAAGCGAGGATTTCAGCCAATAAAAGAGCAGTTACGCTCCGTAATTGGACCATGCACCCGTAGTACGGCTACGAGCAGTCTCTCATACCTTTTAGGTCACCACCGTAAGTAACTCTCTCCATTGTGGGCCGTAGCGTACGCTAACCGAGCCACTAGTAGCAGTCTACTGACTGTTGGGAGCGCTGGTAAGGTGAAAGTATCAGAGGTCAGAGAGGTTCTACGGCGCTGAATCCGTTGCCTGTCATACAGAAATTTCGTACGGCTGACATGTGCGGAAGAACAGACTCGAGCCAACGAAGCTGCGGCTCTGCCCCTTCCAATCTGCTATGAATAGATGGCGCAACAGCGAAATGGCCTAACTTCGACAACTTCAACTCGAAAATTTGACTCAATGCGAAGATTCCAGCCGGCTTTTCTGTTCGTGTCGGCTTGCGCAAGGTGGTGGCTTTGGCAAGTGAGAGATGTGACGGTGCTCTGTCAAAGTTCAGCGTTTCAAGCTCACAGCCACTTGTTACCAGCGCACCAAAAACCAGTGGAACGTTGTGGGAATAGTCAGACAAACGAACTTGATGCCAGCGTATGAGCGCTTAGCTGCCATGAAAAGTCTATCATTGGGAGTACTTTGGTAATGTGTGCCTCACACGCCGTGAGATGAACCTTGACTCTTTCATCGCCGCTCCAGCCGCAGCCGCGCGAACAATCATGAATAACGCAGCTGCAGGTGTCACATATTAACGGGTATTAAAATTCGGTGGCTCATCACTGTGGTAATCAAGAGAAGGCGCTACACTTGCACAAATGCGCTGCCGCGAAGTGTCGCAACCTCATGCGTTCGGTCCAGCCTCACGAACGACAAAGGGTAGTCAACAACTCAAAGAATAGGGATGATGTACAGGCTTGGTCAATTCGTGCTAGTCTATCATATATTTTGATGTGTTTATAGACCGGAATCCACGACCACAGTATTCAGCCTTGTGCGCCACTCGAACCTGATGGGCATATCCGTTGGCCGTCAAATTGGCGGAGAGAGGCTATGCTTATGCATACAGTCCATCAGTTGGCTTCCGGCCACCAGGGTATATGTAGAGGCCTTATGTTATGCCCTTTCCCCAGAAGTCAACGCCACTTCGTATAGCTTGCGAACGGATAACACAAATAAAACGACAAGCGCACTGAATAACCCTCGCTATCAATACGTTTTGATTGAATGAGAACACCGACCACTTTGCTTTGAGCAGAGCGGTCTGCTATCGCAATGGACACTTACCATCGTCGCCATCTCCAAATGCCACGGCACATGTACGACCTGTCGGACAGCGACCAAGAAGACTATGCTCAGCCCGTAGTCGGCTATTCTGAAGACTACGCTCAACACGTAATCACCTATTCTGGAGACGTCACAATATCAGATGGGCGGAACTGGGTTGCAGTAACACCTCCTCCAAATTCCAATCTTCTCATCGCGCCGACGAGCCACGATCAGCCAGAATACACTTGAGGGGTTCGGGTATCCAGTTAAGGGCTGCGATAGCGAATACAAGTGGTCTGACGAATTAGACCACCATCTACGACTTCGACACGGGCTTCTCAATGTTCGATCGCCACCTGCACAATCATCTTCCAGCGTGAACATCCATGGACATGCAAATGACATCTATGGGAACAATACTTTATCCAACAGCTCCGGTGCACAGCTCGGTCAAACCGGAATCCATCAGTAACCAAAGACACAACATGGAAGATCAATTTTTACCACGAAGAGGGGCACTGGGGAAATTTGCATGATGATGGGACATAGCGAACAGAGTCTCAGGGGTTAAGCTCTACCTGGTAACAACACATGTGGTCATAGAAGCTGTGATCAGTGTTTACCTCGTAGACACTCTTCATCAAGACGCAGCCACCGGGAGAATTCACTGGATCTCTGAGGAGACACAACGAGGGTGAAGGTTAGCGCATGCAAAGGAACATGTTTCGTTAAAACCGATGGGTGAACATGTGCGGACTATGCTCGTGAGGACCAAAGCGTGGAAACCCAGGTTTCATTGCTAGAGTTGCTCAGCTACTGTTATGCACAGCCTCGTCCTGCTCATCTGCACAACCAATACATCATAACTGCCCAACAAGGAAAACCTTGCGCGTACACACAAGTATTTGAAAATATTTTGCTCAAGGTCGAAGACTTCCACGAGCATATAATCCTTGTGTACGCGACGTGACCAATGAAGAAGATCACGAAGTTAAGGTGTGAAGCAGTGCGTTCAAGCACGCCGGACGGTTAGCGCCTTTCTCCCTCTCCCCACAGCGTCTCCCATGTCACATTGCGTGGTCACCTGAGCACTCATTATGCGACGAAAACACGTGCGGGATAAGCAAAGCTTACTTTGGGACTCTGATATATCGCAAAGCTCAAATCTACTCAGCCCAGCACCGTAGGAAATAGTCACTAAGTTGTCACACAAGACGAAAATGTAACCATAGCCTAAAGATACAGGAAGACAGGTGAGAGAAAAGAAGAAAAGAAAGGTAAGCAAAGTCGCTGCGATCGTAGCAGGGCGGAACTTCACAGCGGCATGATCGGCGGAACGGGACCTGCCGGAACAACGCCATTACCAGCAGTGACGGACGAGTATCCTCGTTTAATCTGGAGTATTTAGTAGTAGCACAAGCTTAACAAGAGTTGCTACTTACCACATCGAAGTGGGTCGTAGTCCTGAAGACACCTCCACCTGTCTCTGGTGCGTCGCTCCAGTACAGCCGTCTCAGCCAAGCGTGAAGGTAGGGATAGTCGAGGCGGATCATCTTCATGTTACACTTGAAAAGGGTATGGTACGCGACGTCGAAACGAACCAAGGTGGTGAAGAGACGAATGTCAGCATCCGTGATGTACTGCCCAAACAGGTAGGGGTTGTGTCCAGTCTGTGAGAGATGGCACTCGAGCCGATCTAACGAGTGGAAGAGTTTGCTGATATGCTCGTCATATGCTGACTGTGAGATTGCAAAGCCAACTTTGTAGACGCCATTGTTGACTGTGTCGTATACCCACGAGTTGAGCGAGTCCATCTCGACGGCGAGATGTGGAGGTCTAAAAGCAGACGGTCCCTTGTTGATCTCGCGGTGTTCAGAAGGCAAGAGCGGGTCGAAGGCGTCGAACATGATGCGGATAATGTCGGCGCTCTCGTTGTTCACGGCAGTACCTGAGCGTCGTCAGCCCACCACTCTCATTCCAGCGTAGGTTGTTGCCCACCATGGTGCTTATCCCACAGTAGAGGGATAGTAATTCTCCCATTGTAGTGCGGATCGGCCTTCAGGTACAGCTCTTTCAGCCACCTGACGCCATATACGGGATCTTTATCCGGCCCTCGGTATCCGGAGAAGTACCAGCCGTGGGTCGGGTCCCTTGCGTCCACCTCGACCTGTTGTATGACATGCTCCAGGCCTTTCAAGGCGCGGACGATGACGGCGCGGTGGGCCCATGGGCAGACGTGGTTGATGTACAGCACGTAGCGGCCCGTTTCGGCAGGGAAGCGCTCCGAGGGAATCGTGTGGCGAAACTTGGACGGCATTCGATTCCACAGGCCAATGGCATCGACAGTCTCGCGGTACAGAGGCTACGCGGAGGTATCAGTAATCGCGGAGCGAACTCGAATCCGCATGCGGGCAGCTTACCTTGGGATCGGCCATGGTGCGGGCTTTAAGGACTGGACAATGAAGCCACACAGATCACAGACCACGTCTTGAGTGCAAGCGGGGAACCCATGATGCTCAAAGAGAAGTGAGACCTCTGACGCTGGAATCGTGTGATTACTGATTACAAAACAGCATAAAGCGGACCAGGATGATTACTAGAAGCTACTACGCGAGGCGGGTGCGTGCCGGATACGACACGATGGGAGCGCATAGCCGCATAGAAGCAATCAAAGACACGGCGATGGTGTTACAATATTTTCGTGAGGTTTCAACAATGCCCGGAGGTGGCAATGGATTGCATGTGGTTGATCGTGCAAGATGTGGGGATCAGTGACAGGGATTATTCGGCCGACGCTCGCTTAATTAACTTCTTCATTCCTACCTCCGCACCCCATGGAACTCTTCACATGCGCCCACCATCACACCCACTCGCACAACGTCTATTCCCGTGTCACCTCCTATCACGACAGCCATGATTCTGGGCGGGGCTTCCAGAAAAACCAGATGACACTCGCTCACCACAGTCTTCAGCGAGGATCCATCATCTCAGTGCTAGGGCGCCTCACTACGCCACTGTAACACCAGGCTTGTACAACCCACTCACGGGTGCATGCCGACGTAGTCTCTCCACGGCATCAGGCTGAAGGGCACGCAACTAAACCACTTCCGCGCCCTCTATACATATGCCAATATCAAATCCATCAGTCATCGTGTGTGCTGAGCTTCATTGAAGTCAGCAAACTGAGCGTTTGCCTAGCTCTGCGGAGGGAGACGACCACAAATCGTCTGGATGAAAAGTTGTGACAAACCGTAGGGTTCCCGAGCAGGACAACATCACGTATACGCACGATGACGGTGACGCCAGAAAGTACCATTGTTCCAGTCGCTGCTCCGAGTTTATCGAACAATAGGTTGTCTGAGCTCATACACTCCCATAACACACTGTGTTACATTGGCCCATAGTTCCGCCTTTCATCTAGAATATTACAGGTTCGCTCGCAAACGGGGTATCCCAGATCCTCACTGGGCTTCGTGCGACCCCTTAGGAGCGTACCACCTCTTTCGAGCCGCGGCTCGTTGAATCACTGTGAGTTTTTCCGATATGTCACGACATGCTACCAGTCTTGGCTGTCGCACATGAACAGCGAACGGAAGCAGGTCCAGCAAAGTACGTCTCGATTACTCATCATTTGGTCACCGGATTTGTTTGGGAAAACATTCTAGCCGAACATACTGTATCATTACGATATCAAAAGCGAACATGATTACTTATGTATTTCAGAAACAAGTACATGCCCCACAACGGTACCCGCATACGATGTTGTTGCCTACTGTTGGTAGTACTACGCGACAACTTCGATCGGCACTTATTGTGTGACCCACGACGTTGATCGAAGCAGCTTACCGCGGGGAGCACGAGAGGGTTTCGGTGATTTGCTCATCGCGCGTATATGTGAGGTGTGAGGTGTGAGGTCCATGTTGAGGCGGTGAAAGCTATAGCCGCCTGTTTGGAGTGAATTAGCGGACGACAAAGGAGGCGAAACAATATCAACGTGGGAGATGATGCGATGAGTGACTTTATACAAAATTCGCTGATTCGCAAGACAAAGATCGAGACAAGGCTCATGCTCCAACATGACCAAAACGCCAATGCAACATATCTAATAGTATGAAGCGCAGAATGCAAGCTCCATCCTCGGTTCCTCACCGATCAAAGCTATACCCAGTGCCACTGTGACTGACTTGTCTATTCTCCCCGCCCAGAGCACCAGTCCCGGCCTCTCGTCGGTACTCCTCATACCCGCCCGGACTCAGCGCATCCACCCCCGCAGCAATGCTTTCCCTATAATCCGCATACGACGGCATCGCCCTGCTACCTCCACCTCCACCTCCACCTGCACCCCCATATGCAGTGTCGCCACCCCCCAATCTGTCCTCGCCCCAGCTCAGCTGTCTGCCTGGATGCCTGCCCTCATCCGTCTCGGTACTATGCAGTAACGCATATTCATCTTCTTGCTGGTTGCCGCCATGCTCAGTGTGCCGGTCCACACTATCCGAGGAATCACGGTGTGGGCCGCTTTCGATCTCGGTAGACCATGCTGCGTCTTTGGGGTTGTTGTAGGCGGATTCACCGGATGCGTAGTGCGGGTTCGCGGAGGAGGACTGGTAGGGCATTTTGCCTTCGCGGAGGAATTTGAAGAGATAGTATGTGCTTACGCCTGTTGTGATTGCGAAGAAGAGGCTAGAGGCGCGCATGGTTAGCATGAGCCCCTAAATTGAACATGTTGAAGGGAGAGAGAGAATGCGGACTTACAAAATCATGGCGCCAACGCCCACCGCTGCCTTGCTGACACTGCACTTGCTCTCGTCGCCGTACAAGAAGGTGGTGCAGTTCCGCTCGTTATCCGGAATCTTCTCCTTTTTCGCTCCTTCTATGATGCCATTACTATTCCACATGGCCACCGCAATGAAGGCTGCGAACCAGAGGATCGTGTACAGAGCGTCAACTGCGAGGAAGGCGTAGGCGTGTGCGAAGCGTTGGGCGCGGGACCACATGGGCACCATAATGAGGTAGATTATCGCGGGTATAGATACGAAACACTGGGACGGGTCGTCAGCCATCTCACTCCTTACTGAAGGGGCGACTTTGGAACGGGCTCAGATAATGGGATCGACGAACCATGGCGAAGAAATACTTGGTCGGCCCTCCAATGTCGCCGTCCTTGGTCATCACAGCAATGGTCAGACATGCTGCCACGAAGACGAAGATGGCTTGGAAGGTATGCGCCACGACCTTGCATTTCTGGATATACGACTGTGGTATCCGCATCTTTGCTATCTTTTCTGTGTATCCGGCTCTCTCTGGATTTTTCGTATGCGTGGTCGATGTCGGGGGGCGAAGAAGGGTGAGCGTAAACACAGTTTGGCCCTGCTGTTACCGTGTCGCAATCAAGTGCGTGCGTTACCTAAACTCTAATAGATAAAGGATAGCAAGAATCGCTCCGTCGTTAGGTACAGGAGGTGAAGAGAGGGTGATGGAGCTCCAAGACTGCAAAAAGAGTGATAGGTAAGGTCAGACATGTTCGAGTCTCAGCCTCAGCTGTGGATCCACTCGTCGCGTCCCCGCGCCGCCGCCACGCCAGGGTTCGTGCCTAACCCGGCAACCACATGCACCGCTTGTTAAAATTAGAGCACATACACGATAGTGAACCGGTAGCGAGCACGTTAAGCGGTTTGCGGTTTAGATTCAACGTTCTAGCATGTCGGTGCTGGGGTCCTGGGGATGATGACGATCTGTTTGGACCCTTTGCACGTCTCTTCTTCATGAGCGTGCATAATTGCTTCTTCAACGAAAATTCGGGATGACATCTTGTAGGCATCTGCGTTGCGTAGATGCGCAGCAAATGTGCCTTGCCTACCTAGATAGCCGGATTTCTGAGCTTGTTCAGATCACAGCCTCCATCGCTGTCACACCACAGCTGTCGAATCCAATCATGACAGCCTAACCGCTATCTTTCAGCAGTACGGGCAGGTAATGCGCTCGAGTGCGTCAATTAAAAGGATAACAGAGCATCAGTAGTGTTCCGCGCTGCTTAGCTCCGACCATCTCCTGTATACCATCGAGTATGACACAAATCGCGCGTCATCTACTGTTACCCCTCTCAAATGCTGCTCGACCACTCTAGCATCACGTCTGTTAGAGTACCTAAACTTACCCTTTTGCCAACCCACAGCCTTTTGTATCCGCATGACAAGCAAGCTACCGGCTGTAATTCGAACATCCCTCCCAAAGCTAAAATCGTGCATGCACTGCTTAGTATTCATACCGCTTCGACACCCCGATGACGCTGCCAGTATATCTTCGAGCGTATTTCATGGACCGCATGCGAAACCTGGAAGTGGTGTAAGCCGCCAAGTAGTGGTTATCGGGCTTTATGCAGCGGCGTGATTATGCATGGCGTGTACGCTAACTTTCTTATCAGCTTGTTTCATCCGGTCCACTGCGCGAAGTAGCTGTCGAGTGTAGGCATGGCAACAGGCTCGTTCTCATAATTGAACGGATCGCCCCAGAAACCCTGGTCCAGTTAGTCGAAAATGTCTGCTCTCAGCTACAGGATGTGGCTTACGAAATCAAAATCTGGAATGATACCAGGGGCAGATTGGATGCCTCCCACGAGATTGTTGATGTTGGACAGGTTAATGTCATCCCAACAAGGCGCGTTGTACTGCATCGGTTGCATTGGCAGTAATATATCTGGCCGAGGCTGCATTTGTTGCGAGTTTACAGGTACTGTTTGTTGATCGTACTGCGTAGCAGAGTTTTGGAGTGCGTAGTTGGGAACCGCTTGCATCGCCGGGTACACGCCCATGTTGTTGGCCAAAGTATTGTTCGTCGGAACAGAAGGAGATTGCAGTAGTGGTGGGTTCATGCATGAGCTAGAGCTCTGCGCCTGAGTCCTGGGAGATAGATTGTGTTCCGCTACGGCTTTGTCAATCATGTTCTTGACCGCTTGCCATGCCTTGGCGCTGTTGTTCTCTCGCAGAATGCGCGACATTTGGAGCGCTCTGAGAGCCCGTTGTCGATCTGGCGCATCAAATAGTGGATTTCGGAGTTCCGATAGAATGTGCATGATGGCCTGGAAAGAGGTAATGCCGCCTGGTGATGTCAGCGTCTGATAACCAAATCAGCGGGATTACAAACCTATGTGCCATTGAAAGGGAGCGGCATCTACGTCAGAGGCAGCTCCATTGAGTGTCTCCACGCTGTTGACAGATTTCTCAAAGATACTGCAGATATCAGCAGCTGTCACTCCTCAAACATGAGATATACGATGCGGAAAAACCTACGATCTACGTATCTCATCTGAGAAAACGACATCACGGTAAGCTCGCGGCATGCGGAGCCAGAACAACAAGTAGGCCCGCCATTCCAGCAGCGAAGCCAAACCCAGGGTCATTCGATGTAGTGGTATCTCCGGGTCAAGATACTGCAGATACTTCCGTTGATTTTCTTCATGTACTTCGTCAAGCATGACTTTGATCTGCTCATAAAGATCTTGTAACTCCTGTGCGGGATCGGGACGCGAAGTTCCATGGAGCCCGGAGTCCAGCATGCGCCGCTCCAGGCGATATGTACTCTGTACTATGCGCCGCAACGCCCGCATACCGTTGAAACGAACGAGTTGGAGGCTCATCGTTGTAAATTTCTGTTCATCATAAGGAGCCGCGCCTGGACTCGCACCATCAACGAGCTCATCGTCGTCGATGTTGCGTGGGAACAGTGTGGTATAAAAGTCCTCGGTTATACTCGGCTCTTGGCCTTTGCACTCGGCTGCACGGAATTCCAGGTGCCCTAGTTGATGCCACATCCGGCGCCGTAGCTCGATCGTGAGGGCGTCCATTGATCCTGTAGGAAATAGAGACGGATCTCGATGCAGGCCTTGGTTCAGAGCGATACGGAAAGCGATACCAATCAGTACCCAAGCTTTGCCTAGAATTACGGTAAGCATGATGACATCAAGCACAGGTGTTTGACGTACCCATTTCTTCTTCTCGGGTAATACAAGTCAGCCACAAGACAAACCCCTGAAATATCTCCAGACTTGGTGTCGTAAGATAGTTTTCCCGAGCAAGTGATATCTCAACACCGAGCTGAAAACGGTCTAAGAGCGTTTCTTTGCTCTCACCAAACTTATCGAGAACGACCTTGGATGGTAAAGAGTTGACGGCAGAGAAGTATATAGCAAAGGACATAGGATGAGCCTCGCGATTGTACGCGGGAAACTTGCGGATGACTGTGGGCCTATGCGTGATCCGGACTATCGGATCTACGTTCGCAAAGTAGACATCCAGGAGAGTGGACCGATGCTCTTGAGTGTTTGGTAGTAGATGTTCCAAGTTTGACCCACTACCCGCGCGGCCTAATGAGAGTAGATCGATAAGACTGCTTTGCGGCACCTGCTTTCTCTCTTCGTCGGTCTTGTCACCCAAGAGGGCTTTAATGTCTTGTATCTGAGCAGAGTGTTAACACGGATTTCCCAAGGGTTTAGCAGTAACAGGATAAAGAGGGGTCGAAGATTAATTGTTTTCTGACACATGGATACAGGCACCATCTCAATGTGTGTGAAACCAAGATCAGGTATGCACTCACCTCGTCCGCAAGCAATGCGTAATGTAGAGAAGACACGAACTGGGATTGTCCATCTTTCAACAAGAGGGTTCCATAGCCGTCGTCAGCAGCTATATCACCAGCGTCTATCTCACCAGCGTCTATACCACCAGCGTCTATACCACCAGCGTCTATACCACCAGCGTCTATATCACCAGCGTCTATCCCACCAGCGTGGGAAGTTTGACTGTTCGAAGATGGCGTCAATGCGTCCACTTCTTTACCCTCAAATTCGGCACTGGATCGCACGGATGGCGTCGGGTTGGTTCCTTGTCCTACCATAGCTTTTTCCAGAAGGAACTCAAGTCTATCAAGTCGTGCTTGAACGTCACCATGCTTTGCGATCTTTCCATTGCCGGCAATCGTTGGCTTTGAGACCCTTCCAGTGCCCGTCGCTGCTTGTACCTGTTCGGTCCAGGTACATACATGGTTCCCTCGCGTGCAAGAACTACAAACCGGATGGGCATGATCACATTTCACTGCGAGAAAAGCAGATACAAAGTTAGTGTATATCTCACATTGTAATTCGTACATAGACACTCACCCTTCCTGCGTCGACAAGTCAGGCAAGACGATATGACTCGTTGTCGTCCTCCGCTTGGTCTCGTGGCTGAGACTGGCGAAAGCGGCTGCCCGCGAACTGACATTTCGACCATTCTCTGGTTCACTGTTTGGTGCTTCGCGTGAGGCGCTCGAAAGTTTCAATGATGTTCATCGGCCTCCGGCGTAGATACCGCTCCGTCGAACCCTGAACATGATGACTAATGGGTCATATTGCCCCGCTCGTGAATCGGGCGTTTCCCATTGGGTCTTAGCGGCGATATGGAACCTTGCTCTGGAAACAAACCGGATTTTGACAATCTTCGCGGCCGGCTGGGTACTCTGCAACGTACAACTGCGCTTCAATCCAACTATCTTCCACTTCTCTAGACCTGGATCCGTCCCGCGATCAACTGATTAGGCAAACGTGAGCCTGACATACTTTCGTGCCACAGTAAGCGCCCACTTACCCGCTTAGATTGCGCTCCGCTTGGCTCTGTGGGACGGGTACACTGGCACTCCGAGTGCCTCAGCCTTACACAAGGCAGTTTAGGTTCGCATTGTCCGTAGATACCCAGGCCCTGAGAGGAGTCGACAATATTGGTACATGGTTTGAATCTATTATTGAACCCCCATTGCATTTACGCCCGTTGCCTCGCCCCTGCATCCGAAATTCAACTTTTGTACTCGAGCGCACTACTTTACTACGCTTTTTTCATCCTCTTCGTCTGGTTCTTTCCCCTAGACTTCTCTTTGACTACTACATCTAAGCCGCAAAATGATCAACGTGCCCAAAGATGCTGCCTTACCGGAGCACGTTGTAGAATGCGGCTTACATCCCACCGATGGAAGCGGTTTAATACCCGTCGAATCTCACCAATATTAAAAAAAAGCATGGAGTGAGCATCAGCAGCATCTTGCTTCACAAAGCCCTGGTTCCAAGGATACTTCAACAAGACACATCGGAGGCCTAAGACCATGGCTATTCTAGCTTATCATCCTACTGATCAGTCTCGCGGTTATCGGTGTATCGGTTGGTGGAGCAGTGGGTAGTTCGAGATCACAAAAGGCAAGCAGTGCGGTTGCTGAATCATTAGAAGAACAGAGGTGAGCGAGCGTGCTTTGCAAGGACGCGTTTTTTCCATTGTAAGTATGTTTTTGACGCATGCGTAGCACCACTAAGTCCACGACGACAGCCACATGGAGCACACCAACACCAACATCGGAGAGTGGGACAAGTATGTCCTCCTTGGTCTCCTCCTCATCTATCCCACAACCCCGCTCTACGCCCTCCTCGCTCGTCAGGACCGATTGTCCAAGCAGCAACGGCACCTCCTTCACGCCCACAGGCACAGACGGCAACCCGTACCAATCGCCCTTTACTAAGCGGTGCGGCATCGACATACAGGGAGGAGATTTTATGGCAGCCTTTGTCCCAGACTTCAACGCATGCATTGCGCTGTGTTCGAACTGGAACAGTTATGCAGTGGGCCAACGTTGTCTAGCTGCGGCATTCAATATACAGGGAACGCCGCCATCGAATTGCTGGGTCAAGGGCGGGACGAATATTTTTGGGGAGCTTTTGATGGCTGTTGCTACGTTAGATTAACGTAACTCCAAAGATTTTTCAGTGTTAGACTCACGACTCCAAAGACTAGCGATCAGCTTCAACGAGCTCAGGCGCGAACAACACTAGTAATTAGACAAATGTGGCGTTGTCAGCCAGAAACGTGCTAGTGGGTCATCCCGTCGCGTTTCGACACGTGCACGCTAGATAAGCGAGAATCCGCGCTGCACATGCCTAACCCAATCGTCATCCCATGGCGCCATGCATGCGCCCATGTTTCGTCACACGTTACTGGCATTTCGTCCCGCCATTTCACAAGGTGACTGGTCGATTTGAACCGCCAGGCTATCTGCCGCAAGGCTCGCAGCAAGCTTATTTTTCGCGATGCGTCGTTGCAAAAGGCTGGGAACGCCTGTCCTCAGCAGCTTCAGCCCCGCCATAAGGCCGTCTGCAGTCTGCAGCTGATCTGAGACGAGATGAGATGAGATTGCGGATAACATCTCGGAGACGCAAGAAGCTTCACCGCCTGACGAGCCTTCGTACGTATTAGAGGGACAGCATGTTCGCGACTCGCTGAGATGGCTACCCTGTCTCCAGGTATGTATTCACTCTGAGGATGTCAATGATCAGCGCGCTGACTGGACTGTGCTACTAGACGTCCGCAACTCCACGCTCAAGTCACTCAAGCTGACGTGCCCATCGGCGGAGGTCATCGACGAACCGCCGTCGGCCTCGATGCTCGATTCGCACATCATGGACCAGCAAGGCGCCTACCCCTTTGGGGATGCGGGCGACGAGTGGTCCGACGAGGAAGTGCTCATACCGCGGAGTAGACGGAAGACGCAGTATATACCGGCCCTCTTCGAGAAGATCACAGCCACCTCAGCCGAGACGTCGGAGGAGGAGTCAAACTCGACATCGCGTAGTCGGTCCCGATTGAGCGTGAACGCTAGTCCGCTCGTGCCGCCTAAGAGCTCATCGCGACCGGATATCAGAGCCGGGAGCAGCCAGGACGATCTGGTGCAGCGCTTCTACCAAGTAACACGAGAGCGGGATGCGCTGCGGAAGGAGCTACAGAGGAAGAGCATGGGGCCGCATGGCATACCAGCCAGAGCCTCGGTCGTGTACAGGTCGGAAGAGAAGACACTCATCGAGGAGTTACACGCCTTGCGATACGAGATACGTATATGGAGCGAAGAGTACTTCAGCGGACCCATCAGCACTCGCAGCAAGCGACCGCATCTGCACAGGGCGAAAGAGCTCTTCGGGGCCTTGACGGATAACTACCACATCTATCTGAAGCACTCTGAAGAGCGACCACTCCTCATACAAGCGTACGTCTGGTCGAAGTTACAGCAGAAGATCTTCAGCAACTGGGAGAGCGGCTGCGGCTACGTCTGGGCAGGCAAGCTGGGCGACAAGAAACTGCGCGACATCAACGACACGCTACGGAAAGCCGTCAAGAACGAAGTTCAGGCCGAGGAATACCACCAATGGCGCTCTATGACCGTAAATCTCCTCGTCCCCCAAATCGACGGCAGGTGGCGCCCCACCTTCGACGCCGCGCCCGTCCTCAAACGTATATCCCGCTTCTGCAGCCGCTTGCGCCGTAAACTCCGCCCCTGGTCTACACAGTCGCTTCGCTTGGGGAAGGTGCAGCTGAATACCATTGTCTCGGCGTCCGTAGCGCTAGATCTGAAGATGAAGCGCCAGCTCGCCGATTACCGCTTCGTTACCTTTACCGGCGGCAAGAAAGATCAATACTGGGGCTATGGCTTCTATGACAGCGAGATGGAGGATGTGTACGAAGATGATGACGAGAACGGACGTGGTGGGTTCGGTGTCAATGGTAGTGTAAAGGGAAGGAGGGTGGAGCTTGCGCTTGCTCCAGCGCTGGAGAGATGCGGGAATGCGAATGGACATATCTTTGATCAGAGTTTTATCATGGTCAAGGCGGACGTTAGCTGTAAGAGGTTGGAGAAACCGAAGAAGACTCAACCGAGGTCAAGACGCGGTGATGGGGGAGGATTGAGGAGTGCGAGTAGGGGTTTTGGCAGGCTTTGGAATAAGCATGCCTGAGGCACAGCCGCATGAAGAGGAGGCTGATCTTCGATGACGTCGAAAGCTATCGCCCTTCAGCATGCCAGCCTCAGTCAAACTGTATTCCATGATATCTCTTTGTTTGTATACCCTTATGCTCCAACTTTTGCGACGTTCTAACTGCCGCAAGCGTCCTGTCCAGACGCCGTAACGTAGAAAGGGAAGCGTTATAATCTTTCATCATTAGGTTTTACGCGAGCTTTCTCTCTTAAGTGAGAATATTTACCTCCCTTTTTAGATCTACTTAGATACTAGACTGGCTCTAGGTACCCAGAACTTAGTTACTCCACTTTTCCACGTTTCGCGAAGACGAACAAAGGCCCCTCTTCTTATAGCCAAAAGCGACGCTACGCAGACAAAAAATCCTCTCAATTTGTGACCACTCAACCTCAGCGCTCACTGTCAATCTGCTACAGCACTCACATGATGGCAGCCGAGCACCCTTTCCGTTTCTTGGATTTATCGAAGAGTTTGCGCTTTATGATCTACGGACGCATTCCAGGTAAGCGTTACACCGACAGTCTTACCAGAGCGTCTCCGACCCTTCTCCAGTTATAAATCGCCATCATGTCCTCCACAGTTATTTCCCCAACGCCTCAAACTGTAAGGAGTTTGCTACGTACACACTGGTCACAACCTGTGTCGAGACCGCTTTCCTTAGGACATGTCGCAAGCTTAGTACCGAAGCCAGCCGTTCCTAAAGCGCCGCCTTAAGCAGCTGCATATGCAGCAGACGCGCTCAATCACCGACCACGGCAATCTGTCGAGCATCTCGGTGTTAATTGAGGCGATGCAGCGCCAGGCCAAAAACCTAAGCATGGTTTCTGCCCGGGGAAAAAGGCTATCCTTATCTTCACCATATCCGTAACATGGCCTTGTCAAATACGACGCCTTAAATGACTATCGCGATCCCGATTTATGGGTTGCGAAATGCGCCTCGCACATGGCTCGCTCGCCAATGCGTTACTAGTCGCTCGTCCTCGAACTTGATACCAGATCCGGATTATACAATGTAGGTATGAGCATCGAATCCTTCACGGACTCGATTTCCGAGTTGCAGTTCGAGCCGGGACAAACGTTTGGAATGATGGTGAGACGTGGATCGGTGAACCAAACCTCCCAACACGAAAACGCAGCAGCGGAGTCGCTCAATGCTACCCTGCAAGAGTTTGGGAACACAAAGTTTGGCTCGTGCTACAGGGAGCATGAAGTACCTACAGATCAACAATAGCAGGATGATTGGGCGGCTGGTGATGTTATTTGGAGGTTTGACGCTGTCGACATGGACACTCAAATCTTCCGCTTCCTCTATCTACCGAGAGACCTACGCTTGATGGTATATGAGCGCATTCCAAGCGAGTAAATTATCATCTCCGCGATCACTCAACCAAGAAGAGATTTACTGACCGTGATAGTTACCACGCGTCATCGTGTTCTCCAAGTCGCTACGGTTGTGTTTAATGAAGACCGCCACAAGAACTCTGGCCACACCACGCTTGTCACGAAGTCGATCGAACCCGCCACTCTCTCCACTTCTCGCCTTGTGTACGCCGAAGCGCAGCCATTTCTGCAGGGTGAAATGACGAGGCTGCGGGCGGAGCCGACACGTAACATCACGGATATCTATAGTCTGTCGAGTATTGCCTCGCTGACCATGAAATAGTGGCTGAGAGGCCATGAGCTCAGAGTGTCAGCTCGGGGACAAACCCCGACACCCTCTACTCCCTATGCTCGGGGCAAAGTTGTCGAATACGTAGACACCGACATGGGCGCTTCTTCAGACGTCATCAAGAAGTTCACGACCTATATCACGAACACGCAGATGCGCTCGTAGTCTCTCGTTATCGCGCTCGACATCGCTTAAGAACACTTCGGAATTGTAGCAGGCGCGTCCCTCCCGGGAAGACACCGGTATGCAGACGAGGCCAAGGGCTGTCTACGAATCTACTGAGGATTTTTGGATTCCTATCACTTCGTTCCAGTCTGGTTTGGATTTGTTTGGAGGACGGGCGCTCAGAGAATCGGTACAAGGAGCAGGACATACCAACCGAGCAGCAATGGCAGTACAATTGGGAAATGGGTGAGGCGATAGCACATTGTGGAAGTCATTAGCATGGAACTTGCAGGCTCTGAGTACGAGAGGATGCTGGCATGGACCTCTGCATGAACTACAAAATTCAGAATGGGACAACGATAGCTTTCTAGCCTTTCCCGTTGAAATCATGAGTAAAAAATAAACACCCCGGCCTCGGCGTTCCGTCTGATGACTTTCGTCCGTCTTCAATTGTCGGTTGGGCATTGTTGATGCTATATGGAGCCGTTTCAAGGTTGTGGATTCTCTAGCGTCGTGCTAGCGTCAATGACGTACACCACTCTATTCACTCCTGAGCAAAGCCCAGGGACTCTACGACAACGACAACCACACCCACATCCACAGCCATGTCTCCAAAAGAATCTCAAGCCACTAGCGACAAGAATGATGCACCAAAGTCCGAAAAACCTGCCGTGTCCGAAGAAGAAGTGCGCCAGGAATCTGGAAAAGCGGCCAGCGCCGCCCTCGCAGCCCAGAAAAAGGTCAAAGAATTGAAAGATGCTGCAGCTGCCGCAGGAGACCCAGACGAACGCCAAAAATTAACGGAAGAAGCAGTCAACGCACAAGTCGAAGCCGAATCCTTCGGCAAGACAGCAAAGTACCTCCGCTCTGGTACATTCCAGGGTATGGCGATGGGCACCGGTCTTGGCGTCGCCCCTGGAGCTACCTTGGGAGCCATAACCGGGACATTAGTTGGAGGCGTTTCATCAACAATTCTCGGTGGATTGGGTGCTGGCGTGGGTAGTGCAGCTGGTGCGCTCCATGGTCCGTGGATGAATATTGGGAAGGTGGCAGGTAAGGGGATGAAGAAGCTTACTGGGGGCCTTCCTGGGTGGGCGGCCAGTGATGAGCAGAAGAAGGCACTGGAGAAGATGATGGGGCAGGTCAATGAGGAGGAGATGCCTGGTGCAGATGAGCTTGAGAAGTTTAAAAATGAGGGCGGTGGGGGGGAAATGGATGAGGGGTGGTTGGAGAGTGCGAAGGGAATGATGCCGAACAACAAGGACTCGGGAGTCACGAATCAGTCGAGTGCACAGGAAGACAGCGGGAAGAATTACTCTAAGTCTAGCGGAAGCCAGAACGACCAGCCGTCGAGCGGAGACTCAGGGCAGAAGAAAGACAGCCAAGGCCGTAAGAAGCCACGCAAATTAAACGCTAAATCAAGCGATGCAGATGCAGAGACTTCAAAGACAAACGACGGCAGTGTAGATGCCCCTGAACCAGCCGGTACCGGGCGGGATGGAGATCGAAGGACCACCGAAGAGCAAGCAAAGAAGATTGAACAGCGCGAGGGAGAACTTGACGAGAGGGAGGCGGCGCTAAACAAGAGGGAAAAGGAGCTGGCGCAGCGTGAGCAGGACTTGGAGTCCAGGCCGGATAGCAGTAACCCAGGCCCCGCGGAAGCACCCAAGACAAAAGTGCAGCCGCGCAAGCTTCAAACAAGATCATCTTAATCTGGAGACGAGCCATCAGGGCGTTTTGTCCGTTTAAGTCTATTTTCTCCCTACAAGGCTGGGTTCGTGCGCTCGGCGATAGTTCTAGTCTCACCAGCACCTACGTCTATCTCATTACAATTGCAAATTCAGTCCACTCAAATATTCAAGCCAAGCAGCTGCCTACAAAAACTCATGCCTGCTTGTTGATTTTGGACAAGATTATAGCTTCGTCGTGTGACTAAGTGAATATCAGTTGGCCGAGGTATGGGAAGAGAACGAAGTGGTAACTGCTGATACCGCTAGGTCAAGAAGCATGAGAGACCCAGAGCGAAGTGGGGATTTAATCAAGATATAACCCGTTGGCCTAATCTGACTACAAGCTATTGGATAGTGAAGGAGTTGCCATAGTTGATAACAATCAAGCCAATCAAGCCTCAGCCTCCGGTTTGACTTGAGGCTTGCAATAATTGGCTTGATCGGCTTGATAGCGGTTTTGGAGTAGGCTTGATTGAGGGCTTGATTGAGGCTTGAAAAAACTATGTGTATGAGATAATGTGACGGTGTGAAGACTGAGGAACTGCGTTGCATTGGCTATCTGGGCAGAGCCCGGCTATGTATATGCCTGTACATGTGCTATCCTAATTTTTAGTAGGGTAGCTCCGGTCAGGGCCATAGGCCGTTTTAGATAAGCTTTATATACAAATGACTTGCTGTCAGTATCCCAATTGCACAGCTGCCAGATGAGATCTAGCTTATTATTAGTTGTACTTAATGTTGCAATGTTGCTGCTGCTGCCTCTGCCAAAGCCAGCCTTATGCCACCCCTATACACACTATATAGCTGCTAATAACTAGGATGAGATTATACGCCTTTGTGATAAGAGGTGGTCTTGCTTGTAAGGGTCACGCAAAGTATGCAGTTGCCTGGTAACAAGATCAAATTGATAGAGAGTTATGGAGGAACACTGACAAGTTTTCAGTGTGCCTCGCTTATTTACAGACTAAACAAGAAAGGAATAGATGGATCCCATCCATGTCTAGGCCTAGCCAAGACGTCTGGGGCCTGGCCCATTACATTACCCCCCTCCTAGCCTTGTTCCTCTTGAACAAGGCCTTAAGTGCGCCGGAAATCCACTGGTAAGTGGCCCTGTTTGTCCCGGAATTGGGCAGTGTATGACTTAACTTTGTATTAGGTTTGGAAACCCCTCCCTCTTTTCCGGACTTTCTCAGCCATAATCTTCTCCACAGTGTACTCAAGTTCTCCATCAACTACAAGGGGTTCTGGTTGAGAATCGTCATTAGGCTGGCTTGGAAGAGGGTCGTCTGCAGCTAGGCGTAGGCGGTCCATATGGAAGACATTGTGGTGTCCAACAGGAGTATCTAGTCTGACGTTGTGACTGTCAATGACCTGAGTGACAGTGTACTTAGCATTCTTCCAGTCAAGCTTCTTAGATGCTCTTCTTGTCCGGAAATGCTTCCCCAGAGAGAGCCAGACTTTGTCTCCAACATGTAATTGTCTTGGTTCCTTTCTGTGCTTATTTGCCTGGCGTTCCTGCTCTTGCTGTGCCTCTGCCATAGATGCTTGAGCAAACTCAAATACTTTCTTGAACTTGTCTACCATTGCCTCTGCAGTTTCTTTGCCGTGCTGTTTACCTATGGTGTACTCTTGAGACTGTGCTGGGAGTTCAAGTTCCGTTGGATCAATATGGTATCCATGTTGCAAGAAGAAGGGACTCACTCCTGTGGAAGAAGCTTCACGCCCCCTGATGGCAACCATAGCTATGCCCAAAAGCTTTGCCCAGTTCTTCTGGTCCCAGTGTATATAGGCCCTAAGGTACGCTTCCACTGTGCTGTTCATTCTTTCTGTTGAGCCATCAGTCTGAGGATGAAAGGCGGTAGAGAGTCTTCGATTTATCCCCAGGATCTCACAGAGATGTTTCCAAAATCCGCTTAAGAACTAACTGCCTCTGTCAGAGACAATAGCTTTTGGAAGCCAGTGAAAAGCTACTACGTGCTGTAAGGGTCACGCAAAGTATGCAGTTGCCTGGTAACAAGGTCGAATTGATAGAGAGCTATGGAGGAACACTGACGAGTTTTCAGTGTGCTTCGCTTATTTACAAGCTAAACAAGAAAGGAATAGACGGATCCCATCCATGTCTAGGCCTAGCCGAGATCTCCAGGGCCTGGCCCATTACATTACCCCCCTCCTAGCCTTGTTCCTCTTGAACAAGGCTTCAAGTGCGCCGGAAATCCACTGGTAAGTGGCCCTGT
>ML976083.1:91000-111114 GCA_010015635.1 Clathrospora elynae | reverse complement strand
GATCCAAAGAAGAGAAGATTGCAATATGTTGGATCATCAGACAGATATTTGGCCATGTCCTGCACACTGGCAGAGTCTTCAAGAGCAAGAGCCTATGTGCCAAGCAGGTAGTGTTAGGTCTGACGGATATTTGAGACGTGATACTGTCCTGGGTTGGTAAGGTGGCAGGCGAAGACGACGTGCATACGGGCAACGTCTGGCCTACCCCAGACAGCAATGTATGCAAGAGAGCCAACTAGTTGCTGATAGAGCTTTGTTTGAGTAGCTTCAGGCTCCTTAATAGACTGCAACAGCCAGTTCTCTGTCAGTGGAACGTCTGGAGCTTTACCCACAGTGTCAATACCAAAGCGAGCGCACCTTGTCAATAAACGCATCTTGGACTAGCCAGGTCTTCTGTAGAGCTTGATCACGGACAATGCAAATCCCGAGAAACCAGGTAAGGTCTCCCATGGTTTTGATGTTGAATAGATCCACCAAATCCTTCTCAAAGAACTTGTGGAGGTGGACACTTGATTGGAATGCCATAACAATATCGTCAACGTAGACAAAGAGGATGAGCCAGGGGCTTGTGTACAAGCAAGGAAAACCTTCAACAGGCTTCAGCCCCAGCTTGATCAGCTCTTGACATAGCTCATTGTACCATAGCATAGGTGACTCCTTCAGGCCGTACAGGGCGCGGAGTACAAGCATGATCTCGCCTTCAGTATAGCGGAAGGCCTCAGGTGTTTTGGCATATAGTGTTTAGTTGATATTTGCGTTCAGAAAGGCAGAAGGAACATTGTACTGCTTTAGCTCCAAGTCAAAGTAGTTGGCAGTTGCTATGAGAGCACATTCAAGCCAGATTTCTGAGAGCGTGGGTCGAAGCGTGGAACCGTCGCCTACTTAAACCACAGCACCTCTGCATTACTTGCACCACCAGACCTCCCTGAAGCAGCAACAGCGGCCACGACGATGTCTTTTAATTCTTTTCCAACGCATAACTATCAATTTTTTTCTTACAATAGACCTCTGAAGCCAAAGCCGACCCAGCGCCGTAAGCACACAAAACTGATGTCACCTGACCACCACAAATACACTGCTTCTGACGAGTATCTGAGTACCAGCATTGCTCTCCCATTGCATTAAGCGGGAGACGAATTGCTATCAGGTAGGCATTACAAAGCCGTCATTCTTGCTTTCTTTAATGACTGACTAAACACAGCTGGCGAAAACGTTTGCGATCTCGAAATGTTTGGTTGCAAAGGCGACATTGGCTGTTTAGGCGGTTCTCATCCTAAGGACGAACAAGGTCAATCGGGTTCAAAGACAATGCAGAGCTTTATGGCTTCCGCGAGAGCTGCCAGCTGGTGAAACGGGGCGTCGTAGCCTTGTTTAGGCGCTATAGATTTGCATGGCGGACACCAGATTGGACAACGGGCTTTCAGGCCGAGAAAAAGTGTGCGAATTTGCGGGCTGCCTGAGCGCGCTATCTGAACAAGGCGAGTCGGTGGGAGGTCGATGGCAGCAGGGCTGAGGGAGATGGTGCCGGGGACGAAATTGTCGGCATCATACTGTAGCATGAAGGCCTGTGCATCGTCAAAGCCTTGGAGGAAGATGGAAGACTGCAGAGACAGTGTCGCCTGTGCATTATGCTTGTTGTGTTTGAATATCAGGGACGATGATATCGGTGAGGAAGTGCTCGTTGTGGGATAGGCCATCACAGGGACGCCATTTTTGCCGGAATTCCGAGTCATATTCTCTCTAAGCTACAGCACTACTTACAAATAATATCCCCTATGCAACCAACGATCTCGCGATGATAGGAAAGGAAACCCACCCGCCCGGGCTTTAAATGCGTCAAGCGCAAAGAGCAGCCCTGACTCTGCACGTGTATGTAGAGTCGTCACGCGTGAGCCGCTGATCGCACCGCGTTCATGCTACCGGTGCCTGCAAAAGTATCAGCTCAATGACGCGCAGCGGCCGCAGTGAGAGCTGAAAGCCGTGACTCCGTGCGGCTACACGCCAAAGGCCTTGTGGGATTCGCAAGGATGGTGTGCTGTGGCAGACTACAGGAAGCGAAGAGCGCGGGTCCGACAGTAGCTGGCGAGCGGCGAGCAATGGGAGGTCGGGAGGTTGTGGGAAGGAGCGCTCAATCGTGGGGAGATGGGGACTGGCGGGAGTGGGTGGTGCGCGATGAAGATGGAAGGTTGATGTAGGTGTGAGTAGGTAACAATCTGCGAGGCTGGGCGAAGCCGAGTCCAGAGTACGGACGGAGCGGGCTGTCACGTGGCGTTGGGGCATGCTTGATTTGAGCTTCAAGGGTTATCAAAGTTGGTGGGGTGGGCGCGTCGCTTGTAGAACACGTTGTCGCGTGTTGAAGTCTAGTTGTTGATACCGTGGGGTGGCTCGAACGGCTGGGTAGCTCGGACGGCCAGGCAGCTCGGTATGAGGCGGCCGAACTCGGGAACCACATGCACGTAACATAATCTAGAGCAGTCGGTTTGCATTATTATAGGATTTAAAACGCGAGTTCAGCGATTAGTAACTATAAACTAGCAATTAGCATTACGTGCAAGATAGTAAGCAATAGACTTAGGTGTTAACAGAATCTAATGTATTGCTATCTATACGCTTTAATACATTAATTCTGTTTACTAGTATTAACTAGAATATAACTATTAGTAGAAGGCAAGAATATTACTTAGTAAAGAAGTTAGCTTTACTGCGCGCTCTACTACTAGAAGTTAGGCAATCACGCTGGGATCGAAGCGAACAGGAGGACCCCCAGGTATATAATCGCCGTTCCCGCTCCCCTCTACTCAACGTCCCCCTCCACTTCCCCCACCCTCACCAAGCAAAGAACCAACTCCAACACTGATCCATCACATTATATCAATCAACATGCCGCTTCGTGAGACCGACCCAGATTTCGAGAGTGAGCTCTTCGAAAAGGCCAAGGCAGCGTTAAACGCAAAGTTCGGGATTTTCCAATATTTTCTCCCGCTGCCGCGCCTCCTCGTCGATGAACATGCGGAGACGCAACTGCCGTGCCATGAACCTGCCAAGGAGACCATCGCCATCAGCGCCCACATGTCGGTGCGCATCCGTGCCTTGTACGAGCAGTTGGCCGCCGCCTACAACGAGGTCGAGGATCCGCCAGCCCGCATCGGCATCAAGCTCGAAATCCAGCCGCAGAAGTTTGACCCAGAGGAGCCAGATTGCCATCATCGCAGGTATCACTCGCGCCGCCTGCAGCTGCACGACCCCGAGCTACTGCCAGATCTGCCCTTTGTGAGCAGCCTGACCATCAGGTCAAGGCCCGGCTTCAATGTCGAAACCGCGACAGACATACGCCCTCTGTCTCCCCTCGTGCCGCTGCAGTGCCTCGTCCACCTGCCGGCTGTCCAAGAGTGGAATGTCCCTTGGATGTGGGAGCGGCCCATGCCCTCCAACATGCCGAGTAGGGTGATGCGCGAACACTACACCTGGCCGTGGGAGGGCCCCCTGCGAGACGCCCGCCACGAGTTCGGCGCCGCCATCATGGACCAGGAGAAGCACCTCTGCGGGAAAAGGATCCCCGCCAGTCTGACCAGGGCCGCACTGCACTTCTGGCCTTTCTTCAATCTCCCCAAGCATGACCAGTCCGTGGCCCGGCCGAACCTGATCCATCCCGCGGATAAAGACCCAGTGTCTGTCGGTCTGTGCAAGCTCGGTGCGCAGCTGAGCCTATTCGACGTGCGTGCTGTGGTCACTCCAGACCTGTTCCCCAGTCCCGAGGCATCAACCAACCAGCAGTGGTCACAGATGCGGCGATTCCGGCTCGAGTTCCATTCCCTCTGTCCAGACGGGCGGTGGTACTTTGTTGGCCCCGGTGGCGAGGATCCACACGACTCTGAACAAGGAGGGTACAAGCTCTCAGACACAGAACACTACCCCCGCGAAACCGACACGGACGAGGACATGGACCTCCACGACGAGTACGGTAACAACCCAGAGGAGGATTACGATTACGATCTAAACATGTTCCGCACTGAGCCCTGCAGGGAGCGGATCGAGCCCCTACTTGCGGCGTTTGCGAAGTCTCTGCCTCGCGACAATATGCCGAGCCTCGAGGACGCCGAGATTTTCACGCACCTGTGGTGGGCCCCTTCAGAAGACATAGAAGTGCAGGGATATGGTCTGCCGATGAAAAAGGGCCACAGATGGGGTGTCAAGTTCATTGCTGGGCGTAGTAGTAAGAAGCAGAAGCCCGACGATGGTGCTGCTGCGGCACTAACACCACCGGTGGTGCAGTGGCAGGTTGGCGACTGGAGACCCAGCGAGGAGGTCATGAGTCTGTTCGAAAGCCTAGGACGGCAGGAGTGGCTCGATTTCGAGTGGGACAAGTATAGAGAAGAGATGGGACGCGACTTGCTGGGAAACAGCCAGTCTAGTGCCATATAGTCGGGCGGGCAACCAGAATCCTTTGGGGATTTCGAGAACAAGTGGTCTGATACCTTTTTGGAAATGGCTGGTTGAATATGCGATCGCAGCAGCGGAGAGGGCGGAAACGTATGCCCATCATCATCGAGGAAGCATTCCAAAGAATCCCGCATACAGTCATCTCAGCAGATGCTCAATATGAACAGTATCAGTTGGGAGGGGGTAGCGAAAACATTACAAGTCAAGTTTGCGCCACAAACTGTCTGGAGGGGCAACAAGGAAAATTCCCAGCGGATTGAAAATAGAGGAGATTGCTAATAAAGGGATGTTATCTCCCTAGTCCAGGTTTCAGGAGTTTGTTGTTTAGACATTTAGCAGAAAGAGGCTAGTGCATCAGTCACTTTTGATAGCACTAAATACCCTAGGAGCACTTTTGAGATAAGTCTTCCGACGCGCTGTTAAAATCATTTACTTTACACCACTCTCTCTTCTTAGCCTCAAGAATGTCTATTCTGGTAATACATCCTTGACGACAACATCCTTACATATGGTAGGGTATTCTACCCCCCTGCTTAAGCCTCCGCAAAACTATAGATACCCCACCTCCACATAGGAATCAAATTATATAAGAGATCCTAATAGTTACTTCTAGCTAGAAACGCCAACACAGTACGCCTGGCCAAGCCAGAAGTTTGTCACGCAATCTCTCGAGACGGCAGGGTTCCAGCTATGAAACTGATCAAGTGTGATGCCGTTGTCATTGGCCATGGACGAGCAGCCGTCGCTGCTCTCCACAACATCCCACTTGTTACAATTAGCCGGCTGGCCAGTATGCGTCGGCGCGGGCGCTGTTGGTTTCGATGACGTTGGTTTCGATGACGTCGTGGTAGGGGTACCCCCGACACTAGATCGGCCGACACAGTATGCCTGCCCCAGCCAGAAGTTGGTAATACAGTCCTTGGAAACAGCAGGATTCCAGGCGTAGAACTGGTCGACCGAGACGCCGTTTTTGCTGGCTAGAGAATCACAGCTATCGCCTTCTGCCACGACGTCCCACTTGTTACAGTCGGCAGGTTGGCCGGTGTGCGTGGGGGCCGGGGCGGTAGGCTTGGCCGTCGTCGACGCTGTGGTCAAAGTAGACTGCGAGGCCGTGGTGCTGATGCCTTGGCCCTCCCTGTGCGTGCAGTACGCCTGTCCCAGCCAGAAGTTCTCGGTACAGTCGTTGCTGACGGCAGGGTTCCACGCAAGGAACGTCGCAAGGGAGATTCCGGCGTTGTCGGCGACGGACTGGCACGAGTCACTGGTGGACACGACGTGCCAGCCGTCACAGTCTCCCGGTTGGCCCTCGTGCGTGGCCGCTGGCGGCTGGGGCCCGGTCTCGGTCCCTGTGGGCTCTGGCTCCTCGGTGGTGGTTTGTGTGGGCTGCAGACCCCAGGAGCCGCAGTACCGCAGGCCGACCTGGAACACGCATGCCGGGTCCGTGACATTTGTCGTGAGCGAGTTCCAGGCGACGAAGCTGTCAAAGTCGACGTTGTAGGTGGACGCTGCAATCTCGCAGTTGCTGCTCCAGTAGCCGAACACGTCAGGCGAGTACTGGAACTCATCGCCCTTGAAGTAGAAGGTGCAGTCGTCGCGGACGCCGGTGGCCAACGGGAGCTTGGTTGGTCTTGGATCCAGGGTTATGGTGGCGTTGGGCAGCATGGTGAAGGGGACGCCGGTAAAGGATTCGTTGGGGTCAATGGTGACGGAGGCATATCCGGGACGGCCGGGATAGTTGTTGATGTCACCGACCGCCTGGATACAGTAGCTCTCCTGGGCAAAGAGGTTGGTGCAGTTGGAGTTGATGCCTGTGTTGAGGAACATGAAGTCATTGAGAGAAATAGCAAACTTGAGAGTCACCAGGTTGCAGTAGTCGCCAGCCTCGATCTCGTACCAGCGGCCGCAGGGCTTTTCAGATCCAATGGCAGTATTGGAGGGGACCGGAGCAGCAGTCGTAGGCGTCACCGGAGGAACACCCGTCGTCTGGGCGGGTGGCAGCTTGGGTCCGGGTGGTTCGATGCAAAGCGTGGTGCCGTTCATCATATCGAGGTTGGAACAGACCGGGTTGATGACAGGATTCCAAGCCAGCAGCTGTGGCTCTGTGATGTTCGCATCTGTAGCGATGGCTTTGCACGTCGTGTTGGCTGCCACCGTTACAGTTTTGCACGCGTTGGTAATGCAGAGACTACCCGAAGTTGGGAAATCGTAACAATAAGCACCGAGGTGGTTGTCAGACAGCATCCAGGCTGTACCGACACTCTGAGCCCCAGAGATGCTATAGCAATCATCACCGCCTTGAATCTGGTACATGGTGCCTTCGCAGACTGACTCAGTGGGCTTCGGCTGGCTGGTGAAATAGTCGATGGTAGATGTGGTAGCAGGCTTGCCCGTGATGCCACAGCTGGACGTCAGGGTTTGGTAGATGGACTCGCTGGCCACGACGGGGTTGTCAAAGTAGGGCGACCCAGATCGCAGGCGCAGTCTGGCTGCGAGACACTGGTCACAATCCGCGGGCTTAACGGCGCCATCGGGAAGTTCATTGATGTAGTTGAAGACGGAAACTGGCAAGCTGTTAGTGAAAATGTGCTAGCAAGTCCGAAATTGGCCATCACATCATATCGAAGCTCTCGGCTCGCGGAGCGGGAGACTCACCTCCAGGATTGGTGAAGAAAGCTGTCAATGCCGCAACGGGGCCGCAGAAGACATCGTTCTCCTTGAGACATGTGAAGCTATAGATGTACCGGCGGCTAGCCGGGATCACAATGGGTGATGCGTCAAGGTCATCCTCGCCAGGCATGACAATTTCGTTGCCACAGGCAGACCGGACCGAGCTCTCCCACGACTCGAGCGCAGAAGCGCAGCCAGCGGTACACATGCGGGTCAACGTGGCAGGAGGGTAGTAGAAGTCATGGCGGAGGGCCGGCACCAGAGGATCGCAAGCGACATCAGCCATGAGGGCCGTAGAACATGCCGCATCGAGATCCTCGGGAAGACTGTCGTCGTAGAGCATCTTGACGGCGGAGACTGGGCTGAGGCTCAGGCTCAGAAAAGCTCCGAGCCCAAGGACACAACGCCATGAGGCCATCATGATTTGATGGATCGTATTTTACTGCCTCTCTCACCAAGAGTTAAAAGAATGAACAGTGAGTGGATAAGACTAGACATCCAAACAAGGAGAGAAGGGATAGTTGTGTCTACCTAGACACAAGGAGTGACAGGCGACCGCAAGAGTGATAAGTAAGTCAGTCAGAAAGTGTCAATGACTCCAGAGCAACGGAGGTGCAGAACAGTTGCGCAGGTCTGATGGGAAATTTGGTTCAAGGGAGTGCAGCCGATCCAACTTGTCCTCGTCCAGTCCAAGACGAGACAGGACATAACCGCCCGATGCAAGAGAAAGGGTCATGAGAGCCCGCTTTCAACATGTCAAGGATCATTAGTCCAGGCCCCCAAGAGCATCCTAGGATATTCTAGAGTAGCAGAAAATTCCAGGTAGCATAGGCTATACAATCCACCAGCACCTGCCTAAAATGGAAAAGATTCTGGTGATTAGGCGAGATTATCATGCAGGGCAACTCTGATCTGTGGATGCTGCTAATACCGGCTGACTGTCTCGATCCCGTGTAAGGCGTGCAACTGGGCGCTGACTCAGTCTCCACCTTTAACCCTAATGTAACCATAGAACGGGTGGCGTATCCGTATAGAAGCTCGTTCACAAGAACCTAACCAATCAAGAGAGATAAGGGACGCGACCCGTTCCTTTCGGAACGGGACGAGACGGTTAATCTTCGCGCCAGGACAGGGGGTAATTGAAGCGGCCCGCTTTTTAGCACAACGAACCTTCACCAGTAAGCACGATATCACCTTTAATCTAACCCTGATGGAACTGTCTCTACCGAAGAAGCAAAAACCTTGAACCCAAACCGTGACACCTTTTGACATCGACATCAGAACCCTGTCAGCCAGTGCAGTAGAGCAGAGGCTTCGATGCCTGGGCCCAGCCTGGCCGCCTGAGCATGCAGGCCAAGGGGATTTGGTATTGGTATTGGGACTGGGATTGGGGTTCGGTAGCTCCAGAACACCATGCAAGCTCTCTTGTCAGACGGCACTCTCCGGTCTACTCTCTCTCTCTCTCTCTTTCCGGTCAGCTTCCCTTTGAAGATATCTGGGCTAGTTGAGCTCTTTTCTTCCCTTCCTTCTCAACTCTCCAACCTCCCTTCCCTCTCTCATTGGGGACCACATTCCTTTGATTATCATTTTGTTTTTGCTCGGTAGAGCCAAAAACTCAGCCCTAAACGCAACTATGGGACCATGGTCCCAGCTCTCATGGAGCTGTGCGCTTCTATCTACTTTCGTTACCCCGTCTCTTGGAGCAGTCATCACAGCAAGGCCCGGTAGCGCCAGCGTGGTTGTGGTGCCCGAAATCCCTGGCGCTTGCCGCGCCGCCATCTCGTAAGTAAACTTCCCTCAGCCATGTCCCACAGCCTGGACCAGTAGAGCTCATTGTGCTAACTCGCCATGAAAACATTCCAGACCCTTTGATTACTCGGCCAAGAACCGTCGTGACCATGAGCTGCCAGTCTGCAGTGCTGACGGCCCCGGTCTTGTCGCTACTCGCGACAACAGCGGTGTCCTTGACGCTGACGGGCGCGAAATCGTCCCTACGTCACTCGAGACTGGCGTGTCCCTGGTAGGACGTACCGAGCTGTCTTCCCTGTTTGGGAGACAGGTAGTCGACGGCGGCGACTATAGCTGCGGTCCCGACCGCCCTTGCAAGAACAAGGCCTGCTGTCCCAAGAAGACTGGCCAGTGCAACTACGGCGAGGAGTGAGTCCCCCTGCCCCCCTTTTGCCAGTCGCGTGGCTCGATGAATCATGTCTTTTCTTGCGCTTGTTGCTGTTGTTGTTGCTATTGTTCTGGAATAGGGCTAATGTTTTCTTCTCTCCCTATTATAGAGCCTGCGGCACATCTGGAATCTCTCCCAATGACGTGTGCTGGTCCAACTGCGATGCCAAGGCAGAGTGCGGCAAGAATGCAGCTGTCCCCGGCCAGAAGTGTCTCCTGAATGTCTGCTGTGGCAAGTGGGGTTTCTGCGGAATGACAGAGTATGTACAGGTCCAAAGTATGAATTTACCGGCGGAGCAGACCAGTGTTGACGATCGTGAAAAATAGCGACTTCTGTGAGAAGGAGGACCATGGAACCACTGGCGGTTGCCAGTCCAACTGCGATCAGCCAGGTCCCAAGGACAAGGCTTCCGAGCAGCTCAACCGTGTCATTGGATACTACGAGGCATGGAGACACGACTCCAAATGTCAGGATATGGTAAGTGTACTCTACCCCCTAGCAACGTGTATGTTCCACTGACCGTGAGATAGGGCTTGGACGACATCCCCGTTAACTCCCTGACTCATCTGTTTTTCTCTTTTGCCTTTATCATGCCGGACTTTCAGATCGTCGGCATGGACAACCTGCCCGATAAGCTGTTCACAGACTTCACCAACCTCAAGAAGAAGAACCCTGCCCTCAAGATGGTTATTGCCATTGGTGGATGGACGCACAACGATCCGGGCCCTTTGCAGAAGGTGTTTAGCAACATGGTCAGCACCAAAGCGAACCGGTCCAAGTTCATCGGCAACCTCATGTCCTTCCTCCGCATGTACGCCTTTGACGGTGTCGACTTTGACTGGGAGTACCCTGGCGCGGACGATCGCGGTGGTGTCCCCGAGGACGGCGAGAACTTCACCCAATTCCTTAAGGAGCTCGACGAAGAGAACAAGAAGCAGCCCGTCAAGTACATTGTATCCTACACAGTGCCGACGAGCTTCTGGTATCTTCGCCACTTCGATCTCAAGTCAGTTGATTATACCGACTTTGTCAACGTCATGTCATATGAGTAAGTGGTTTTTTCTTCTTCTTTTCGTTGTCTCCTGTAGACACCCTGACAGCCACCTTTCTCGTAACTCGACTAATCACATGTATAGTCTTCACGGTGTCTGGGATAGTGAAAATCCGATTGGGTCTCACATCTACGGCCACACCAACTTGACTGAGATGAGCCTGGCGTTTGACCTCTTCTGGAGAAACGATGTTTCGGCCAAGAAGCTGAACATGGGTCTCGGTTTCTATGGTCGCGCGTTCCAGCTGGCTGATCCGTCCTGCAACAAGCCCGGCTGTCTCTTCAAGGGAGGCGCCACCAAAGGAGCGTGCAGTGGCGAGTCTGGCATCCTGAGCTACCGCGAGATCCAGGAGGTTATCAAAGTCAGCAAGATCAAGCCCGTCCACGACAAGGAGGCCGGTGTCAAGTACATTACCTGGAACACTGACCAGTGGGCGTCGTTTGACGACAAGGAGACGTTCAAGCAGAAGAAGGACCTCGCAGCCAAGCTCGGCCTCGGAGGCTATCTGATCTGGGCCATTGACCAGGACGACGCTGAGATGTCTGCCCTGTCTGCCGTCCTGGACCCCAAGCCCTTGGGCGACTTCAAGTCGATCGACAAGGGTGACGAGAACTGGACGGGCACCAACGAGATGTGCTACGTTACGAGCTGCGGCGTTGAAGACTGCAAGGCGGGCGAGATCAAGATCACGGACCAGAAGTGCGGCAAGAACAAGAAGAGCACTCTCTGCTGTCCCTTGTCGGGAGCCCCTGACCCCAAGTCGTGCACCTGGCGCGGAGGCGAGACCAGGTGGTGCAACGGCTACTGCAAAGACGACGAGGTCATGACGCACATGAGCAAGTACGGCGGCGGCCACGACTGCTGGGACGGCCAAATGGCGCACTGCTGCGAGAGCTCCCTGGGCGAGAAGAACATCTGCAAGTGGCGCGGCGTCGGCGAAAAGTGCCACAGTGGCGAGCTGCCCCTGACCTTCTCCGGGACCGTCCTCGACATCCTCGACGATATCGCCAAGATCGTCTTGCGAATTGTCGGTCGCGCGTACCCGCTCGCGGCCCTTACGGGTCTAGTCTTGCTCGAGGTTCTCGACGAGCTGGATATCGACACCCAGAAGCTATACTGCTGCCCTGAAAAAGAGGTTGATAAGTGGAAGAACTGCGCCTGGTACGGTAAGCCTGGGAACTGCTTCGACGGCCACTGCCCGGACATGAAGACGGTGCAGATCACCGACTCGTACTTTGGCGGTAGCGACAATTGCGGCATTCACTTGTCCCGTGTCCGCACCTTCTGCTGCGAGTCGGACGGCGAGCCCCTTTTCCTGCCTGTGGACCTCAAGAACCTGTTTGAGCACCCGCCTGAGGGCGGCTCTGACACGGACTTCACCCTCGAGACGGACAAGACGTCGGACGGCGGCGACGATGACCCTAACGATGCCGCGTTCCAGTTCGTGGTCCTCGTCTCGCCCGAGGCGCTCCAAATCTCGCTCGACAAGCGCGACGGGTCCCACTGGGACGTCTTTGACTGCAACGACTCGGTCTCCGAGGGCGAGCACACGGTCCGCATGGTCTGCAACGACCACACCCCGGACAGTAACTGCCACAAGATTGGACTCGGCCACGGTGTCCCGGGAACTATTCTCCAGATGCCCAAGGGCTGTGGCCCAGGCAAGTATGCCGTCGCCAAGAGCATGGCACCGGCCCCTGGCAGTGACCACACCAAGCTCCTGCCCCGTCACCTGTCCCACCTCGCCCGCCTCGAGCCTGTCGTCTATGACTTGACTTTTGACTACGATTTCCACCGCGTGCCGCGTGACCTCGGCAACACCCAGATGCGCATTGACTACAGCAACCAGGATGACTACTGGGACAATATTGTCGCCGGGTCCGTCAGCCGGAAGCGAGACGTCCATGGTCGCAAGAGGTCCGCCAAGCGCACGCTTGAAGACGTCGGCGGGAACCCGGTACGCTGGCTCGAGGAGGAATTCCGCGACGACTTCCACTTTGATCAGATTGCCTCGCGGGACCTGCACGAACGGTGGTTCGGCAAAAGCATCCTCGAGTGGCTGGCGGCCCTCGTCAAACCTGAGATCAAGCGCGATTTCACGCACAAGTACGACGACAGCGTCACGGCAAAGTTGTTTGACGAGTCGTGGGACTGCCCCGGATCGGTAGAGGGCGTCAACTACGATGGCCACCTGCTCGGCCAGGCCGTCCTCGACATCGAGGTTGAGTCCAGCTTCGGCTTCACTCTTATCGTCGGGAGTCTCACCCTGCCCCTCAACCTCGACCAGAGCTACCTGACCTTCTACAACAAGGGCAAGGTCACCGGTGTTGTCACCCTCGAGGTCCTTGCCCGCGGGACGTACGAAAAGAAGAAGGTCATTCTCAACTTGCCATTTCCCGGTGCCTCGTTCAAGATTCCTGGAATTGCCACCATAGGCCCCCAGCTCACTGTCGAGGGCAGCATCGATGCCTCCCTCGGAATGGCTGGCTTGATTGAGACCAAGCTTGAGATTGCCAAGTGGGAAGTCCGCCAAATCATGCCCGACACCAATTCCTACAAGCCCGAGCTCATCGACAACAGCAAGCCAAGCCTCGATCGGACGGGCGACTTCTCGGGCATCCAAAAGCCCGAATTCTACGCAGGCGTCACAGCCTTCGGAGATGTCACCTTTAAGCTGTCAGCCGCTGCCGAGTTTGGCGTTCGCTTCGTCGACAAGTGGGAGGTTGAGCCGGCCGCCGCCGCAGTCGTGGGCGAGGTCAGCCTAACGACCAAGTTCGGAGCGGGCTACTCGACCCTGGGAACGTGCCCCTTTACCTACGGTCTCGATGTCGGCGCTCGTTTATTCGCGAGAGCAACGGCGCCCAAGATGTTTGGCTGGGCTGGTGGTGAGGTCGACCTGACGGACAAGTGGGAAAAGACCATCATCAAGGGCGGCACCTGTCCCGAACTGGGCCCAACACCTTCCAGGAGAAGGCGCCGAGGTCTCGACCACCTCCTCACCGAGGGCCGCGCTGAAGACAAAGACGTGACCAGGAACATGTCGAGGTTGGGAGCCGCCGAGCTCGCCCTCGATGTGGAGTCCATGCATAGCTACGGCGCCAGCCTGCGCACGAGGCACATCTCCGGCGGGCATATGTCGTCCCTGGTCAAGAGAGGTGCTGTATACGGCCCAGCGTTCAGTCTCCCCGCCGGCGAGTTCTTCTGCCCTTCTCAAGACGGTGAAGAAAGCACCACGTGCGAGCAAGCATACAATGCCCTAGGAAAGAGCAACGAGGGCGGCGTCTGGAGTGATGCGACCAAGCACAAGAGGGAGAAGCTGACGCCGACGTCCACCATTGATGAAAACGCCATCGCCGCACCTTTCCATGCTGATCAGCAGCGAAGGCATGGCCATAGCGGCCACGCAGGAGGCGAGGTACTGCACATGCTTGACAAGAGAGCCGGGCAGAAGCTGGTCAAGGCCTGTCAGCGGGACTGCGACATCTCGGACGACTTCCCCTCGGGCGGCGATCTGAAGGGCGAGGATTGGGGCTGGGTCAATCCCACGGACTGCGGCAACTTTGACTTTGGCAGCCCCCTGCAGGCACGCGCCGCCAACGTCCAGTATCACACGGAGCACGTCCTCGAGGCCCAGATGATCGACCTGTTCTTCAAGCACCTCGACGATACGAGCGCTATGCTGCCCGACCCGGACTTAAATGCGGCCCAGGGAGCCGTCGTCTCCTTCTGTGAGTATGTCGACGAGCTATGGTTGGTTTCCCCTTTCGTGTGGCCCGGCCATGACACGCACGGCGGCGTTGGCACGGCTTGGAACCCCATTATGCACATTGCGGCGCAGTTCCCGACAAAGACGTTCAAGAGGTCCGAGTTTGTCGCCCTCGAGTCCGCCATCAACACGCCTAGCAAGACGAGCGCCTGGAGAATGGGAAACCCGTGGGATACTAAAACCTGGACTAAGGACATTCCTGACTATTCAAAGGCCAGGGAGATTTTCCAGAAGATGCGCAGCACAATGGGCTCTCGCATCTACCAGGACCACCAGACGATCAGGACAACCATGAAGACCCAGACGGATCGGATCGGCGAGGTGCTCGACGCCCTCGACTCGACCCTGCTGCCTAACAACCCGCGCCTTGGATTCCGGCAATGGTCGAAGCAGGGCCTCAAGACCGAGTGGCACAGTTTCATGAAGGGCAGGTACACCTCCATGCAGGCCAAGACCAACAACCTCGTAACTTCTTGGCTTCCCGTGATGAAAGCTGCGTATGCCACACAGGCAGAGAAGGACAAGTGGAAGGACGTCACGGGTGATCCGCCGGCGGTGTTACTCGAGAAGCAGCAACATCGGAATTTCGTACAGGCTATTGAAGACTTTGAAGCGAAATGGAATGCGCTACTTACGTGGACCAACCCGCTGTAATAACAATAGCATTGCAGTAATAGCATTATTAATTTGTTTATCTTTTAAGTGTACTTGTTCGATAGGCCTGTAGCACTAGTGCTGAAGCAAGTAACTGAACTGAACGATCGTATTCTTTTTGTTGACGGTTCTTGTCTATCGGAGGGCCGGAGAGGGGTTCTTATCCCATCCTGTCCTTCCGGGGATGGTAGCCAAGTAGCTATGATGGCAGCCGGCTTACAGCCGAGTTCCTTACAGTCCTCTCATGCTATCCCAGCTCCATTGCGGTTCCCTGTCCATAGGCGGGGGAATACATATCAAGTCGTAGCTAGCCCTCGGCTATGGCTATTCCCACAGTACTTATACTAGATTAGATTTATATAATATAGTTAGAGTTTCTTAATAGACGTAGTAATAGAGATACTATACCTAGTACTTTAATATAGTAGTTGTGGGAACAGCAATAGCCAAGGGCTGGCTACGACCTGATGTGTTCCCCCGCCTTGGGCAGGGAACCGCAATGGATCTGGGATAGCACGATAGGACTGCAGGGAGCTTCGATGGAAGTCGGCTGTAAGCTGGCTGCCATCATAGTTACTTGGCTGCCATACCGGAAGGACCGGATGGGATAAGAACCCCTCACCGGCCCTCCGATAGATGGCAGATATCAACCACAATACAATCGTTCAGTTCAGTTACTCGTTACAGCACTAGTGCTACAGGCCTATCCAACACTGATCAGTGATTGCTTGAGGCGATCACAGACAGCAAAGATAGAAGAGACAGACTGTTGACATCCCGACGTGAGAAATCTCGGGACGATACATATGTGCTAAGGACAGAGGAAGGCAGAGATAACACGAAGCACTCTTAACCTCCCTCTACAGCTGCTGATTCCGGCCGAAGCTCGATCACAGCGCGTCAGCAACGCATCCAAACTCAACGGTACGAGCGTCTCCAGACGACCTCTACGTACAACAAACCAGCGCCGGAACGACGAACCGACGAGACAACAACAACGTCAACACCAGCCAGCACGATGGCAGACAACCAAAGCAGCAGCAGCAGGAGCGCCGCAGACGCTGCTGATGCTCAAGAACAACTGCTCGGCGATACACTAGAGCATGGCTCAAGTGAAGAAACCGCTTCGCCCTGGGCTAGATATACTGCCCAGCAGCTCATGGGAAACTGCCCATACGCAGTAGCGTTCAAAAGGATAGACACCTCTCTCTGGGGAGTGCCCGCACCGGCAGACGCGAGCGAGGCACATGCCACAACCTGGGTTACCAAAACTATCCATGACTACCACCTGGCCATGGTATGGGACAATCACCTCTTTGACAATTACCTTGGGGACTTTGAGGGATGGACAAGAGAGCTATTCCTCAAGGTCGAACGCGGTACGTTGAGGTCATTGAAGACCGTGCTCCGGCATAGAGGAGTCTACACAGGCAACAACCGTGCCAGGATAGCCGATTCCCTATATAGCATGGTAGCCACGGAGAACGCCCTGGAATGGGACCCTGCGGAATTCCAATCAATGGACTTTCACCAACAATCCGTAACGAGGTTACCGACTAGGACTGGACTCGGAGCCAATCCGGACCTTATGTTCTCCCTCGTTGCAGCGAAACCCACTGTGCCGTTGCACAGGGTGTGCGCAAGGATATGGCGTGCAAGGCGGCGTGCATGAGTCAGCATAGATCACCCTCCCCATATTTGAGAGAGTGGCGGAAACAGACATGGACACTCACGCAGACACACACTCATACGGAGATACTCATATACATTGGCACCAACGGGCAATATCACTTCAGCTATATCTATATAGAACACAACTACTCGTACATTGCGCACTGCGCAATGTACCTTGTTTTATGAATCCAGCCTTCCTCTCCTTCCGCTCCCTCCCCACACGCTCCGCGCTCTTGCTGTGCACCCCGCATACTCGCTTGCATGCACGCTCTCTGCAAGGAGGTTGTTCTGCCATCCACAAGGATAGCAAAAATGGGCAACTTGCTCTACTCAACGGTTCAAAATGGCAAAGCCCAAGGGGCCCAGCACTATCTTTTGGTGCAGGACTACCTTTTGCGCAGAGCATTGCATAAGAAGAGCTATATGAGAGTATATGGCTAAGGAATACTAACAACGTCTGTTTAGTCTAAGATACCTACGCAGAGTAGAGGAAGAACAACACAGGAGAAGCACCTTTAGGCTTTGACTGCGATTTACGGCCTACAATATAGCTTGCACAGAGCAAGTTACTTAAGAATCAGTATACGACACATAGCCTGCGCAGAGCAGAGGAAGAACAACGCAGAAGAAGCAACTTTCAGGCTTTCAACTGCACTATTAAGTACGTGGCTTACACAGAGCAAGCTACTTAAGATTCAGCATACGATACGCAGCCTGCGCAGAGCAGGCTGTATGCATTACAACTTTTGACGAGCGGCAAGCTGAGCTACAGCCGGCACTGCAAAACGCGGGGAGTCTGCAGGACCCTGACAACTGCGGGTGAAGCGGAGGCTATTTGGGCCTACCTAGGGCGTTTGGAAGTTTCCAGGATACACAAGAACTACGATTACATCACTAGTGTTGCTAGACGCAACTCTACTGGCCGGTGCCCATCTGGCTGGTAGCCTCTAGAATGCAAAGTGCTTTCAGCAAGCGGAAGGGAGAGTCAGATGGTGGGTATAATAGATCAGTACTGGGTATTAATTCGAACAACACACGACAACACAACAAAACAGAAAAAGCGAGACAGAAAAACAAGAAAAGAGAAAAAGTTAAGAAGTTAGGCAGTTAAGTTAGGAGAAGAGGTATCAAACAGAAGCATCAGTACATCATCAATTGTTTTATGAAATTATATTCTTATTATTAGTTTACCTTCAAAGCACTCACACCATTCAGGAGATAGTCAACAGAGACTTCTCAGGGTGATTTGCTACTTTTTTAAGGAAGTATTTATGCCAGAGCGCGTCCACACCACCCATATCCTTCAATATCGAAATTCTTTACGTTGTTATTGACTCTCCTTTTTGGGAGTCAACGCGGGAAGAGGATCAATCCTGGCTTCTCAAGACAGCACACCAGAGGATTTATTGGTTTCAGGCTCTGCAGCAACACAGAGCATCACTTTCTTTTGCAAACAGCAACCTATTCTGTCTGATACCAAATCCAACACCAAGTACCATACAATGGGCAGCCGCACAGGGACGGCAGTCATGCCCATGCGTGTGCGCAATGGAGACATATTTGACAGGAAAGAGGTGACGGAGTTCCTGGACGAGTACAACCGGAAGGCCAACAATGCTCAGCTTAGCTCTGAACAGAAGGTTCTTGTACTGCCAGATTTCTGCAATGCGCCTCAACGTGCCTTCATGAAGAGACTGAAGTCCTACGTTAATGTGAACTGGGCGCAGCTCTAGGAGGATATGAAGGAACATTGGCGGGACAGCGACACCTCTCAGCAGCGCGGCACCCGTGCGTACCTCGAAGCCTACGTGCGAGAATGCTCCCAGACCTTCCCAGGTATATTGGAATACTACACCAACTTTTTGGTAATAAGCAACGCCTGTATCCTAGCAAAGTAGGTTCACGAGTCTGAGCAAGGCTATCTCTTTGTTAGGAGACTGCCGCGGGTTGACAAAGAGCTGGTCTTCATGCACATGGAAGATGGACCCAGGGAGATTGACGTTGGAACCTTTGATATAGACAAGATCTACAACTTTGTACGTCGGCTCTATTGCCAGAGGGAAGGGATTATGCAGGCGTCCTTTAGCCAGGCCAAAGAGGACGCAAGGCGAGCCCAGATTGCTGTAGAAGCATCACGGCGGGTCACCCCAAGCGACATCCGCTCTGCTGTCAAGGACTTGCAATCAAACAGGAGGCATGAGAACAGGAGCACCCTGCCCCAGGGGGTGGATCAAGAAGTACAGGATCTTATTAATGCTATGGCAGGCACAAAGATCAGTACTGCAGAGGTAGAAAGCCTAGCAAAGCACCCTGCAGTTGGTCCTATCCTTTGTGAAGGAAAGAATTACGTCTATTTCCTCTCCCAAGTCACATACGCTTCAGCCTCTACCCTACCAGAATCTACAATTCGGCCATGCGCTATCCTGAGTCGCAACAATAGAAGCTTCCTCACTGAACAGCCACGGAACGTATACACCCATAACAGTGCTGGGAATTACCAAGGGCAAGGGAAGCCTGGTCCCAGCAACAGCGAGTGCAACATGTGCAACAAACGAGGCCATTACGTCAAAGATTGCAAGCTCTACAGAAATCTCAACAAGATGGGTTAGATTAGCTACGCCTTCGATAAAGATACCTGGCAGGTCATGTACTACTATGGCCCTTAGCACAAGCAATTTGGGGAAATTTAGGGGCCGGTTCTGTATTGCAACCAGCTCCACTGGCTAAAAAAAAAGATTCAGAATTTTTTTGAGGTCACTGATGATATGCTAGATCAGCCAGCGTTGTCTGTGAAGGCTGAAATGTTTGACAGGATGGACTCTTGTGGAAGGGCCCAGGGCAACAGCGGCAACCGAGTTGACTTCCGCCCATCTGCCTCCAAGCCATCTGGCCAAGGCAACACAGTCACAATCAAGCAACGCGGAGCTGGAAGCCCAGCACCCGAGGTCAAACTTGCCAAGTTTCAGGAGCGTCGTATGTTCCCCAGCCATGACCCGGAGCCCTTGATCTCACTGGACTACATTAATGCCTGAGATATTGTTCTTGCAAAACCAAGCAGCGGCAAGGTCCATTCCACGGCGTTTGCTGCGATCCGCTTGCAGGAGAAAAGCAATCAAAATACGGATAAGGTTCTGGAGCAGGTACAGCAAAGTTGCATTTAGAAGCCAGTAATAAAGAGACCAGACAAACAAGGACTCTGCGATTGAGCTTCAGAAACTCCTACAGTCTGTGGCACTCCAATGGCTGATCAGAATAGGGAGATGCAGGACACACAGATACTAGACAGCAACCAGTTCCCCATTCCCCCACTCAGTCAGGCCCACAATAGACCTTTTGCAGTAATCAAGCCGCCAACAACAACGTCCAGCAACTTCCGCTGTAAGGATCTAAACCTAAAAGGTAATAGGCACGACTATATGCACTAGACCACTGGGCCAAAAGGCAGGCACAAGTTGAATGAACAGTATTCAACTTGTATAGTCGATATTTATGCACAATGAGGTGGAACAACTCCACTCTCAGACCCACTTGTGGGTCTCTACATGCGGGCCTAGCCCTCACATGTAGAACTGCATGGGCCTAGCCCATCACATTACCCCTCTCTTAGCTTGCGCTATTAGGGTAGGTGAAAATACTGCGAGCCCCCACAAAATCAAGAGCCTTGTTTTTGTGTATGTGATGGGCT
>ML976083.1:66955-79300 GCA_010015635.1 Clathrospora elynae | reverse complement strand
ACGGTGCTGTCCCCCGACGCCGACGCCAGCCGGGTCGAGTCGTGCGAGAAGGCTACCGAGCAAACTAAATCGCTATGGCCCTCGAGCGTCTGCAGGCACGCACTCCAGCCATCGCCCATAGCTGGCCTAATTGTGATTCCTTCTGGCTCTTCGTGCTGAAACAGCTGTCTAATCAAACTACCTCTCGGACTAAACAACAGTGCAGACGCATACGTTTGAAGAGGGTAACTCTCAATTGCCCCTTTATGATACATAACAAATCGTCGTGCGTCTTGCACAAGCTGAATGAGTTCATCTTCGTTCAACATCTTCTAGTTGCGTCAGCATTTAGATTCTGTATGCTATCTGAACGTATACACACTGTATGACATACCTGCACTAGTGACCACAACTTTGCTATTGAGACTACACCTCTCCCTAAGCTCTTGCAAAGACTGAGCCCTTCTAACCAGTAGAGATACTTCTTCTTCAAAAATTCAGCAACTACGCCCACAGCTTGCGGGTTGCTAACACTGTTTGCAAAAGACTTAGGTTTCGAGTCGTGCAGATGATCGATCCAGTAGATGCAAGGATAGCGTGATACTGATAGTGGGTCTGGGTTAGGCGTTTTAACGTTATCAATATGAAATCCTGGCGCTTCTAGGCTGTGCATATCCCTGTGCAGCGTCTTGTGCAAAATTGCAAGAGACTTGACAAAAACCTCCTGGTGAAAATATTTAGTCCCATCAGGAAAGACATCGTTAAACGCTATCGCGAAGAGGAAGTCCTTGGCTGACTGATGCACAAAATAGACTGTGTCGTCTCGCAGCGTGAGGAACGATCCACAGAGGCCAATAATCTCCCGCACTGACTCTAGTTCGTCAACGTAGTCCTCAAGCTGTTCGACAAGTGCGACCAGCTCGGCGACTGTGACGGGTCGATACAAGACCGCGGTCACAGCTAGTACCCGCAAACAGATCTTGGCGTCATCTGACTCGCGTATCTGCTGCAGCATCCGATTGTACAAAGAGTCTAGCCCAGGCGGGAACAGAGCTAACTTCTTTAGTACGTCCAGTCTTGACTTCTTTTGGAGGTCTTGACACACCAACGCAACCCAGAGGAAGGTGTCGTTTGCGCTAGACGTCAAGTGCTGGAGCACGGCGTCTCGCACCTCTGGCTTGTAGCGCTTCTCTTGCGTCAGCTGACACACCTTCTGCTGGATGAAAGCCTTGACTGCTGCCGCCACCGACTCGGCGTTCAGCTCAAGACTCAGCCTCGTCTTGTGCTCTGCAGTCTCTAGCTGTTCCTCGATCGCTGGCCAGTTGCGACTGGACACGATCCACTTGACGCGAGCAGACAGAGACGACTGCTTTGCGATAAAGTCAAGCAGTTTTGGTCGCTCAGTGATGCATTCGTCTAGCGCATCGATGACTAGGTACGTCGTGCTTAAGCTCGGATCTTGCAGCACGTCGGCAAAGATCTCTGTCAAGGCGACCCAGGCATTTGCGTCCTCGAACAAGCTTCTGCCTGCGTGCTCGTGCTTCCTGCGTATATGCGACACTAGCGATGGTTGCTGGTGCACAAGCATATATAGCAAGCCTCGTAGCACGGCAGTTGCGCTGTTGATACGCGAGTCGGTCTCCTGGCAGAAGAAGTACGATAGAAGGACAGCCCGAGGCACCGAACGTCGAAGCTCGTCGATGACACCGCAGAGTAACATTGTCTTTCCCTTGCCAGGGTCGCCTTTCACCCATAGCAGTCGGATGTCCGAGCGCTGTTGCCATTGCAGAAACGCAGCGTTTTCAAGCACCCAGCGGTAGGAGTCTGCCAGCAGACCGCCTTTCGTGTCCTCGATGCGCTTCTTGTCGTCGCGCGGGTCTGTTTTGCGTATGTCTTGGATGCATCTTTCTAGCTTGTGTGTCTCGTTCCTGAGGCGTTTGAAGGCGCCAGCTGCCCCTTCGCCATATACCGGCGCTAGCTCGACGTCTAAGATGCCTTGGAGCGAGTATGCTCGATCTTCTTCGTGTTTGGTTATCCGGCCTTCTTTCCATCGCAACCGTTTGTTGACGCTGTATTGGGAAAGTGAGGCTCCGTTGAGCACTTCGGATGGAATATTCGTTATCGTGCGGATCAATAGCTGTAGTGAAATCTTGTCTCCAAGCCTCTCTCCTTCTTGCGAGAAGAACTCGACTACAGTTGGAGCGAGAAGCTCCTGGAGCGTCCAACCACGCGTAAACCACCGACTTGACCTGAAGGTAGGCTCCCAGCTAGGCTTGGTAGGTGTGCTACCGGCTTTCCTCTTTCTTGTTGACACATCTGATAGGTAGACATAGCATTTGGCCGCAGAACGGTACCAACGGAACATGGACCGTATTGCCCACGAGTGCTCAGCCTTGTCCGTTATGTCGATGCAGCATGTGTCGATCCAGAAGTACTGCAGTCCATCACGCCGTGCTTGGTCTCCGCAGAATCGGATCTTGTTGTAGCCCGGTTTGGTCTTGCCATCGCCTGTTTCAAGGTCCGCGAAGGTCACCTCGTCCCCGTCTGCTCCCCAGGTGTGTGAAAGTATCGCATAGCGAGGGATTACGCCATCGTCGAAGCTGTAGATAGTAAGCTCTCCGCTTTCGCTGTATTGCAAAAGCCACATAGGTTCGTGAGGGTATGTGGTGGGCGCGTGCGATCAGAATGGGATTCGAGAGACTGAACTCATTAGCCTGGTCGCGCAGGCGTCTGCTGCTTGCTAGCTGTTTTCGTGCTGCAGATGGAATGTCAGCATACAGAGAGAATGACGAACACGCGCGCCAGTTCAGATACCAGCAGGACCCGGTAGCGCGTCAAGGTGTCGCGAGCTGAGGCTGCCGGCTCTTCGCTGTGTTCTTGGTTTGACGATGAGTGTCAGCCACGGTGCTCCATGACCCTCTAGGTGTTGGTGCCCGAGATACGTTAGTGCCCGGAGTATATTTGGTACTCTAGCTACTACCGGTAGTGCATATAGAGCTCTCATCCATTTCGGCACCCCACTTCCAAAAGATAGACAGAGCGCTCTGATCCCCATAGTGAATAGATCACGCTTCTCCTCATGTTCTTGACTTGGTTCCATTGACAATGAGGCCTGTATGAAGCCCTAGGCGGGGTAAGACGTCGCTCCATGCATGTGCAGCGCAGCGCACCACTCGGAAGGCTGAATTGTTGTATGCAAAAATCGTGTCGCACTTGACAAACGCCAAGTAAGCGACTCAGCTACACAACTCATCTGCCATCTAAGCATGTTCAAAATATCAGTACGTGGGGCCCCATTTTACGTATATATATATGTATGCTAACATATCTTTTTATGTTTTAGGCGTAATTACACCTTGAAACAGCATGTTAAGCGCCAGCAGAGCCCCTAGTGGTATCAGCCCCCGGCGCCCAGCACCCCGCAAAGTCCACACGCCTGTCCCAACGCGCCGAGGGAGACATGGCGAGAAGACAGCGCACGAGCGCTCTGAGGTTATGAAGCTGCTCTTTTCAGGTTATACTGTTACAGATATTGTGGGGCGTGTGGGCGTATGCCGTAGGACTGTTGAGCGGGTCCATCGCAACGTTATGTTGTATGGCTCAACGCTAAGGCCCCAGTTTCGTGTCTTTGGGCGCCCTTCTAGGCTCACGGCTGAGGACCGTCAAGCGCTATACGACGAGCTTTACGAGCATGGCTGGATGAATCAGGCAGAGATGATATTTTGGCTGGAGATGGAGCGCGGCGCTGTTGTTCATCAGTCAACAATATCAAGGTTGTTGAAAGCGGACAATATAACACTAAAGACCATGTATCTAGTCCCATCAAAACGCGACGAGGGCTTGCGGCACGACTACAGACGCGCCGTTGCCAGATACGTTGCTGACGAGCTGGTGTTTATTGACGAGTCCATGTTCAACGAGACAACGGTATGGAGACATCGCGCGTACGGTCCTATTGGCAGCGACAATTGATATGTTGGCAACAACCAGAGGGGCAAGTCATGGTCCATTCTGCCGACATATACCCTTAATCATGGATATCTCGATTGTACAGCAGTGCGGGAGGGATACTTCAATACTGAATTGCTGCTAGATTGGCTAAGGACACAGTTATTGCCGGCAATTAATAGGCAGATGGGCAGAGCTGTCTGTGTTGTTTGAGACAACTGCTCGTCGCATTGCGACAAGCGAGTAGAGGAGACAATACGCGCGGCCGGTCACAGCGTCCTGTATTTGCCACCGTACTCCAGACTACAACCCGATTGAGCTCACCCTCTCGGTATTGAAGTCATGGGTCCGCCGCCACTTCTACTATCGCCGGCATGAGTTTGGAAGCTTTGGAGACTTCTTAAGGTGGAGTATGAACAAGAGTAGCTGTGACAGATTTGCGTCTAAGCACTTTAGACACGCTGGCGGTGGAGGACTGTACATTGAGGAGGAAGCTTTGGAGAGTGCAAGGGCGTACATGCAAGCGTATGAGTAAGCTGAGTCGCTAGAGGAGTTCTACCTGCAGTTTGGAGAGTAGAGTCAACAGACAAGAAATAGATTGAAGACACACATACAATTGTATTATAATATCTATTAAAAGCCCGGATTGTGACGATCAAACCCACCCTCTTCTACCCCCCCAAGACCTATTAAACCAGTTGCTGCCTCCTTACGGGTACGATAGAATCCCTTATAAGTCTTTAAGAGCCTTTGCAAGTACTGAGTTATCCCATCAGGTATGTTATGCGGCGGCGAGGTTGCAAGCTTGTATACATGCGACGATGGGTTGCCCATCATCTTTAAACTGTCTAGCGTCCAGTATTGACTTGAGGCAACGTCCTTGACGTGCTGAAACTCTGCCCTGCGGTTGTCCCTCTTCTGGTTATTAATAACCCATGTAAGAAACTCGTCTACGAGGTCCAACTCATCCTCATCTGGGTCAATGGGAGACGAGGCTTGCGGCGGTAACAATTGGGCTGCTGACAACTGGACGTACCCCTGTGGTGCTGGCGGCAGGACATGTGGCACAGGAGGATGGACTGGGACGCCTTGTGCCTGCGGGTATGTTGGCGGAGGAGACATGAAAGAGAAAGAAGAAACACCAGACTCTTGCCGGCGACGCAGCAACTCAGTTTCAAATCTCTCCTGCTCCCGCCGGTCTCTCTCATCGTCTAACGCCTCCTTGCGCTCTTGCCGTGCCTCTATCCGCTCTTGTATCCTTGTAAGCTTCTCTTGATGGGCCATTGTCTGTATCTGCAGCTCCATTGCCTCCAACTCCTCTTGCTTCTGTTTTAGAAGCTGCGTCTTTGTAGGTACGTTTGGGGTAGCGCTGCCGCGTTGTACTGGTCCTTTGCGACAAAGCAGAGTCTTTAGTTCAAGTGGGATTGTGTACTTGTCAATGCCCGGATCACTGCGCTCAATAGCGTACGCCCATGACTCCACGTTAGGATGATCAAGCTTGTAGTGCAGTAGTGGATCCTCAGTAGAAAAGTAGCAATAGTTACGCTCGTTTGGACCGCGTCTATCGCCACAATGCCAGAGTTTGTGCAGTTCCTCAACCACCGTAGCGCGCATGGCATACGAGTCTACTCTCCGTTCCGCGGCGTTAAGGCGCCTCAATGTGGCGCTCCGGTCGTTGCGACCGCCTTCTGGTATCTCTACCGCTGACGGCATGGGCGGGGCTAGAGACTCCGTACTCGACACGGCAGCCTGATGGCGAGTCTGACAAGGTTTTCCAAGGTCTGTGAGAGCAGCGCACTTTGAGCGGATCTCAAAATTGAACCGGACAGTATGGCGAGTATAATTGAAGTATTGCGAATCTGCAATATTGAGAAGCTTCGACAGCGTTGTGGCCCCAAAGTCGTCAAAATTCTGGTCAACGGCAATACCTCTAGGATTCAGAGACTTGACGCTGACAAGCATCTTGTCAAAGAACGTATCCTCGTCGCCAGCCGCCTTGCCAACAGCCTCCGTCACCATCTCCTCAACCCACATAAGGCCCTCATCAGCTAGTTGCGAGCGCTTGAAATCGCCTCCGTGACCGTCCTTAAGGACGTTGAGCTTATTAACCCACACCTTAACGTTGATGTTAACAACATACTCAACGTCAAACTCTCGGTTTACGCGCACGTCGACATGCTCCTCGTCCATGAAGTCTTCCGCCTCAACGGTGTCTGGGGTCTCTAGGGCATGACGACGAAACTCTCGCTGCAAGTCCTTATTGGCCAGTTCACGTCGCAAGCCCTCCCTTGACAGCGGCTGCCCATCATATCCTAGTGTATGTGCTGGCTCAACACGCGGCGTCGTGACGCCATCATCAACTTTGCTGTATATATCCTGCCCATTGTCTGCATCTAGCATCTCATTGTCCTCCAACCCGCTTGCCTCGCCTTTGAGACGCTGTCGCCCGGTCCACAGCAGCTGCAGAGCGGCTAACTCCGCCTGCTTCTGCTCTAGCTGCGCCTGTATACCCACCGGCTGGGTTGCTGGACGTACAAACGGGTTGGGGATAGCATGCTGGTTGACTGAGCAAGGTACGCTGGGCCCTAGGGGTTGAGGTGGTGCGCGCGGCGTTGTTGGCCTTTCTGTAAAGGAAACTCGCTTTTGCCTTCGTGGAACAGGACCAGGTGGTAGCCCTCCTCTGCGGCGAGAGCTGGGCGCTGGCGTCCGCCTAGAGCGACGCGGAGGCGTCTGCTCTGCATCAGTGTCTAGCTCTGGAGTTAGTGTAGGCGCGGAACGAGTTCGTAGAGGGGGATTATTTTGCGGCATTTGGTTGCGTTGGTGAGCAATCCGGGGTATTACACGGCTTCTGCTATTTTCCGCCTTCAACTTACAAGACGGCGTCCTTCACCCATGTATCTACAAATATTGAGCAAATATCGGATGGCTTGATGAGTTGTGTAGCTGAGTCGCTTACCGGTACTTGGCAAACGCCAAGTGCGACACGATTTTTGCATACAACAAAAGCGCGTCTGCATCGAAAGCTGCACAATATATCAACCCTTGCTACAATCGGCAGGGGTGGAGTGATATCTCGTCTCTACCTCCAGCCTGCTTCTAAGAAGGCAGCCTCTATACGGAAGGGCCAAATTCATATTTGGAAGGTCTATTCTGAGATATACTTAAGGCGTTCTGAGAAACACGCCTAGCGTCATTGTTGCAATGGCATGATTGCATAGTTGTTACGGTTGAGTGTCTCTCTTGCACCAACATGCAGTAGCACCTCACTGTTGGTAGGAGGAGGTGTATGTGAGGGTCCGTCTGACTGGATTGTACGACCAAAGCTAGAAGGCTAGATGTATGGTACGTAGTTAGGGGAACGCAAGGTTGGTTCTCTAGGATGAGTGGGATCAGGATTGGGGAGCAATACAAATGCAGTAGAAAGGGCTCTCTGCAAAGCGGATTGAGGGAGAGGGACGACGCAAAGCGGATTGAAGGAACAATGTGAGTACAGTAGAAGGGGATCTTTGCACAACGGATCAAAGGGACGATGCAAATCGGATCAGAGGAACAATGCAAATTGGATTGGAGGAACAATGCAAATTGGATTGGAGGAACGATGCAAATCAGATCAAAGGAACAATGAGAATGCAGTAGAAAGGACTCCCTGCAAAGCGGATTGAAGATAGAACAGTAGTATTGCTTGTCACTTGATAAGTTGAACACATTGAGCCATAAGGGCTCTCCGTGCTCTTTATGTACTTGCGCACATTGTCCATTGTCCTAAGTCCCATGGATCCAGCAGCCGTTGGAATTGTTGGACTTTTTGGACAATAGAACGGTTGGATGTTAGACTGTGCAATACCGGGGTGCGGCTTGGATTGTTGTGCTGACGGATTGCTGTGCGTAGCGGATAAGGCCAACGTAGTGCCGTTGCGGGTAAGTTGCTTATTGTCAAAGGGCATGCAGCGGTTCCCTTGGCATGTATCTTTATCTCCTGGTCTTGCGCAACAGCTTGCCAACTATCTTCCCATATCCTGCTGACTCCTGTCTTTGTAAGTCGGATTGTAACACCCGGCGTGCATTGTACAGGACCTAATTTCCTCGGTTTGGTCGGCCAGTGTGAGTTCCACGGCCATAGCGAGTACTAGGAGCCCTAGGAGGTAGTTGTGCATGTCGGGCTCGCTTTAGAGGAGGTGCAGGAGAGTTGTAGTCGATGTCAGAACTGCGGTTCTCACCCCCTTTGTCATCATTATCATCATCATCATGATCATCCAATGAGCTCTCCCTGGCAGAGGAGATATTAATGACTTCCTTGCTCTCTTGGTTCCGGAGGTCATTGAGCTGAGCCTGGAAGCCGACAATCTCTTGTCGTAGTAAATTTTGGATAGCTGTCATCATGGTGGTGTTCAGTGAGCCGGTAGGGATGTCCTGGACCTCTTCTTCTACCTCTTCCTCTTCTTGCACTGTAGTTGTGGTCTTCTTGATCTTCTTCCTCACAGTCTTCTTCCGAGCTAGAAGTGGATCTTTGACTGCCTCTGTGTCTTGGGTGTTTATTACATGTTCCCATCCAGAGAGGTTGCGAGGTGCCGGAGGAAGCTTCTTACCATCACAGTTGTCAACAAGCAAGTCGACTTGAGACTTGCTTGAGGCTTACTTGGTAAACTCAAGCAAGTCAAGCCAAGTCAGCTGTTCGTAATTTTGCTAGCAAGCCAAGCCTACGGGTAAAGACTTACTTGACTTGCTTGAAGACTTGATACTTTATACCTACTTAGGTTAGTGTTGTAGCTCGCTTAGTAAGCCACTAAGTAAGTTGTTGTCCGATCTTTGTTTCACCCCAGTTTTGCCCCCAGCCGCTGCAATATTTGTCAACCGGTAAAGCCTCGCCTCCGGTGTGTATAACTGATTGCTGATTGCTCCATGTTTCCATCTTATCTTTGTTCACATTGTTTTCCACCTGTTTGTTGTTTGATAGGAGCAGCCTCATATAGGCTCTCCACTGCGATAGACGACGAATGGACACGATTCATCCTGAGTATACCTCTTGACAATATTAAAGCTATCTACGCCTCCACGATCGCTACACCAGTAACGTTACCGACGCGTTTCTAATTGTTTTATCCAATCGGTATGCCATCTAAAGCCACAAAGCCTCCCACCAAACGCCCCGCCGGTACGGCAGTTACGTCCTCTTCGAAGCGCCTTCGAGGTAGAGGCAGAGGTAGAGGTACTGCTACGCAGCCTATCGAATTTAACGACACGCAAATATCGCTGCCGACGCGCACATCGCCGCGTAAAGACCTAGCGGAGAGCCAGGCCACCCAGGGCGCGTTATCTTCGACATTCGAGGAGCGCTTGCGCGACGCGCAGGATGAAGACACGATCTTTGTGCCGGAGGAGGCTAGTGAAGCCGCGACGGCGGCTATAACTGAGGCTATTGATGCGGAGGCTGATAGCCTCATTCTCAGTAGCTTTGCTGATGACCTGGAGGGCATCCAATGGGACCGCCTACCTCGTTTCTGCCCGCCTCCCGTTACCGCTGGGCCGCGCCCGAGCTGGATCTTTCGTCACGGCTACCGTGTTACGCTCCGTACGGATATGACGAAGATCTGGTTCGTTTGCCGCAGGTGCCACGACCGCAAGGTGATCAGTCGAGGAGGCCCTGGCTGTTACGACGTTACCGCTGCTACGACCTCTGCTATTAAGCATCTGGGAACGAACACACCAGGCCATAATCTTACAAAAGATGGCTCTAAGAAGGTGCTACCAGGCGCCACAAAGACTATTGCGCAGATTGTTGCTGAGGGCGTACCAGTACCGCAGGAGGTAGTCATCGCGCTGGGTAGTTTTGATCAACAGCGCTTTCGGATGGCAGCAGTAATGTGGCTTGTTGAGGGTAACCACCCGCTACGTGAGCTTGGATCTCCGTCTTTCCAAGAGATGATAGCGCTGGCTAACCCAGCGGCGGCGGAGGCGCTGTGGGTAAGTCACAATAGCGTTTCTACTTTCGGTATGAAGCTGTTCAGCGCTATACAACCGCGCGTTATCGACGCTATACGAACCGCTCGTAGCAAGATCCACATTAGCTTTGATGGGTGGACGACAAAGGGTGGCAAGCGAGGCTTTCTAGGTATTGTTGCTCACTTTGCAACAGTAGATGGCATCGTCGTTGATATTCCTATCGACCTCCCACAGCTCGTGGGCGCCCATACAGGCGAACGGCTCGCTGAGGTTATTACCTCAACGCTTACAACCTACGGTATTACAGCCGACAACGTAGGCTACTTCGTGCTCGACAATGCCAGTAATAACGACACCGCAGTCGCTGCGCTCGCCCGCCAGTTTCACTTTACTGCAGCCTCTCGACGGCTCCGTTGTGGCCCTCATACTATCAATCTCGTCGGCCAAATGATCATCTTTGGGAGCGATCAAGCCGCGTACGACAGCGCCGCGGGTGTAGCTACAAGCATAGAAGTAAGATAGTACTCTTTTTACTACTGTATTGGGCTGGGGACCTAGAGATTCGATGACATTAATAGCTGCTGCGGTTACTAACAAGCTACAGGAAGAAAAGATATTTCTAGAGCAATGGCGTCGAGAAGGGCCGCTCGGTATATTGATCGCGATTATCAACTACATCAAAACGCCGCAGCAATACGCTCTATTTGCCAGCTTTCAGAAGGCCGCGGCTGACGAGATACCTTCGGAGTCACAGCACAAAGTACTAGAGCCAATAAAGCCTGTCGTTACGCGCTGGAATTCGTTCTATTGCTCCTTTGAGCGAGCCGTCCTCCTCCAAGGCGCTGTCAACGCCTACGCTAACTACCATATAAAGACGACTACCACAGCGGACGCGCTCGCTCTCGGCCGGAATAACAGGCAGCCGCAGGTGCCGGCATGGATGAGGTCGAATGGGCTTAGCAGCGCTGACTGGGCGGTAATTACTGAGTATATGGACGTGCTGGCGCCCCTAAAAAAGGCCTCTGAGCGCCTTGAGGGCCGCGGTAAGTCAGGCAAGCACGGCGCGATATATGAGGTTATTCCCGTCTTCGAGTACCTCCTAGGCGAGCTCGAGACTCGCTGTCAACAGTACAATCACGTCGACTTCGACGCTCACCCTGAGGCGCCTGAAGACCACCTCGCGATCAACCTTAAAGCCGCTTGGAGTAAGGCGGACAAATACTACAGTAAGCTCGACGAGTCGCCCGTATACTACGCCGCCTGCTGCCTCCACCCGCGATATAAATACTACTGCAAGAACAGCTGGGCCAACGACAAAGATATATGGCTCAAGGCGGCTGAGGCTGCTTTCCAGCTACTTTGGTGCAAATACAAGTCACCTAGGCCGCCTACAGCTCGCAGCCAAGCGCACAAACAAGGTGACATTGATGATACAATTGACGCTATCGCCGATTACCACGCCGACGAGAATGACTACGTCGACGAGCTTGAGCAATGGCGCAAGTACGAGCCTCAGTGGACCAGAACGCAGTACGCGCAGGGCAACGTCGTACGTTATTGGATAGACCTTGCCCCAAAGTACCCCAACCTCAGCCACCTCGCGATTGATATATTGACAATACCGGCCTCTAGCTGCGAGTGCGAGCGCCTGTTCAGCGAGCTTGGTGATCTCCTTGAGCCTAAACGACGTAAAATAGGAGCCAAGCTGCTTGCAGCCCTCCAGCTTATACGATCGTGGGTACGTCGAGGCTTTACGGTAGACCAGGAGGCTACAAACAGCTATACCGACGAGGAGATGAACAGACTGTTTGGGCTAGACGGTTGGGACACGGAGGATGTGATTGAGTAACTACACCAAAAATCTATCGCGAGATCGCCGCTTCGGCAAACTCCAAAGCCTCACGTATTTTTAGCTGCTTACGTCACCAAGTCTCAAGTCTCAAGCAAGTCTCAAGTAAGCTAAGCTAAAATCTGCCCCTCAAGCAAGTCAAGCAAGCCCTGGCCTCCTGGCTGACCAAGCAAGTCAAGTCGAAGGCTGAGACTTGCTTAACTTGCTTGTTGACAACTGTGCATCTTGTTGCATGGTGTCTTAATGTCTTGGTGTCAATGAGTCAATCTCAACTGCTGCCCCAAGACTGCTGCACCAAGACTGCTAGATGGATGCGCTAAGACAATTGGGGCGGCTGAAAGTAGGAGCGGCACAGCTGTCATCTGTTTGCAGGTTGACAGCTGCATACTAACAGTATGGTAGTCACGTGTCACGCTTGACCTGCCCCTTGCTACCATATCTGCGGAGTAGGTTGATACCTGTAATTCCATAATCCTCAACCAGTTGCATGTAAGTTTCTGGGCCATAACAAAGGGCTTGCAGTCTCTGTTGGAGAAGATGTTAGAGATAATGGAGGTCCTGTTGGGTCTATGTTAGGGCCAGAGTCTAGGAATGGTACAGGGTCCTCAGGAGAGGCTGTAAGGGGCCAG